>OX457086.1:38383381-38423003 GCA_949752835.1 Empis stercorea | reverse complement strand
AGACTTCTTGGTCCGTGTTTCAAGACGGGTCCCGAAGATAACTGGCACGGCTCCATGTCCATCTTATAATATAATGACTATGAAAATTACTATGGATATAAGGCAAAAGTACAAAAAAAAAATTGGCATTAAAGTTCTATATCAATGAGCAATGGATATGGAGCAAAACAAATAATTTAATATTAATGTTAATGTTTCATGTACATTGCTCATTTATATAGAGCAAAAAAACATTTAATAAAAATAACTTGAAAAATGTACAGAAAAGTTGCTCTACGTGCTACCTTTTTTCTGATTTTTGAGAAATGAGGCAAGCAAGCATTGAAAAAAAAAGAATTGGATGTGGAGCATTGGATGTAGAGATAAGAAAAAACGAATTGCAGTTTTAAAAAGAGAATCTCCCAAACACTACAGATATGGTCCTAACTCAAAAAACTCTAAAATGGCGTATGAAGCAAACAAGTATTCAAGCGGCGATTTGTAATAAAATAATAAAAAAAATGCTTGAATATTGAAAAAAATCATGAATGTCAAAAAATATACAAAAAAAATCCAAAAAAATTTCGATTTTTTTTGACAGAAATGGTTTTGTTGCTGCTACACAGTGACAAATCATTAGCGACATGGATTTTTTTTGGATTTTTTTTTGATTTTTTTTTACTTTCAGGATTTTTTTCAATGTAGCGTGTTACTCGCACTCATATCTTTTTCTCATATAAGAAATATTACCTCTCCCTCTAAATGGATAGTTTCTGAAAAATTTAAATTTTCAAGCCATTGTCATACCTGCATTATAGTTTTTTGATATACTTACAGATTTAATCACCATAGCAAAAACACTTTAGTTTATTTGTTATGTAGCACAATAAAATTCACTTTCAACATTTAATAGTATTTAAGTAGCTTAAGTATCTTTTATTCATAATGCTCAATATCAGAATCGATAATTCTAGTTTTTTTTTAGAAATATTTTGACCATGCCTAGAGCGGTGAAAAAGAATGGTTATAGCAGAAGAACATTAAGACGCAGAATTTGCTCTCTCTTATAGAATGTCCATTAAAAATAAAAAAATAGTTACTCAACAAAATAGTTCTTCTGAATTTCAACATATATCGCTGTTAGCTGAAGAAAGAACTGAAGTTTCCGATTGTCCAATGGATGAACTAGAAGAAAATCGTTTGGAATTTTGCAATAATAAAATAATTATTTCAAGGCCAGTGGCATTCGATATATTGGATTTTCTTTCGATGTCATATGAAAGTTTATTATATGAAGCAAATTATACCAGTATACAGGAAAAAATATCGAAATGGGCGGTAACTTTTAATATAAGGCAAAATGCCTCAGGATCGCTACTAAAAATTATAAAAGATGATGTTAATATCGCAAGTGATCCTCGAACTGTTTTAAAAACTCCTAGAAAAACAATTGTTAAGGATGTTCATCCAGGGAAATATATACATATTGGTTTAGAAAAAGGATTACGCAATGTTTTCAAAAATAAGAACATAAATAGAACTGATATTAATAATGAACTTAAAATTTCTATCAATATTGATGGTTTGCCAATAACCAAGTCATCAACGAATTCTATTTGGCCTATTTTATGTTCTACTAATATTTCCTCTGAAGTTTTTCTTATTGGAGCATATCACGGTAATAAAAACCTGATGACTCAAACGAATTTTTAAAGGACTTTGTGACTGAATTTCTGGAAATTAAAGAAAAGAAAATAATAGTTGGTACAACATCATTTCATATAAAATTACAATCGTTGATATGTGATGCTCCAGCAAAATCATTTGTGCTTAAAACAAAAGGTCATACTGGCTACAGCTGCTGTTCAAAATGTTATATTGTTGAAAACTTTTTAAACAATAGGGTTTATTTTGAAAGAACAGATTGTTGAAAACGCACCGATCAAGATTTTAGAAATGGAGTAGATGAAGATTACCATACCGGAAATACTATTTTGAAAGACATATCTGATTTGAATTTTGTTTCTAATATTCCTCTTGATTATATGCATTTGATTTGTCTCGGTATAACAAAAAAGCTTATACATTTTTGGATGGAGGGGCATTTATCATGTCGAATTGGTGGATTGGCTATACAGCGTATATCAAATAATATTGAAACAATTTCAAATTTAATACCAAAAGAATTTGCAAAAAAACCTCAGTCTATAATAAAGTGGAAACATTGGAAAGCAACTGAGTTAAGCAGTTCTTACTTTATACTGGCCCAATATGTTTAACAGGGATTCTAAATGAGAATATCATGACAAATTTTCTGTCGTTACATATAGCCACTAGAATATTTTGCCAATAACAAAGTACAGATAATATGTTAGATTATGCTCATTCATTGTCAACATATTTTATCGATTCTTTTAAAATAATTTACGGGAAATAAAATATCAGCCATAATATCCACGGACTGTCTCATTTATGAGAAGATATAGCATTACATGGCTCTTTAGATAATTTCAGTGCATTTAAATACGAAAATTTTATGCAAATTTTTAAGACGTTAATAAGGAAAGCTAACCAACCCTTGCAGCAAATTGCTAAAAGATATGCAGAGTTAGAAAATTGTGGTAAATTAAACCGCCCTTGTAAAGAACTATCAGAATTTGAAAAATAACATTTCAATGGTCTCTTATTAGCAAATTGTAAGAGTCCACAATATAAGAAATATAAATACAAGGATTTCGTTATTAATACTGATACTAGTGTTGGCGATAATTGTTGCGTGTTAATTAATGGAACTATAATACTAATCAAAAATTTTGCTTTTGATATAAAACAGAATGAAATGGTAGTTATTGGATGCTGTTATAAAAAAATGGAAAATTTTTTCACTATTCCATGTGCTTCTTCTTTAATTGGGATATTTAAGGTATCAAACAAATCAGAGTTACAGAAATGGCCAGTATATCGAATTAATAAAAAGTTCGTTAGACTTCCATATCAATCTGACTCAGTTGTTTTGCCACTACTGCATTCAGATAAATCAGAATACTAACATTTTCTGTTCATTCGTTGTGGGGTGAACACGTATAGATAGCAGCTAGCAAGTTTATAAAGTAAATTAAACATACATTTAAAGAAGAATAAAGAAAAAAAAGCTTTATTTTTTATTTTATAATGCCCTGTAAATGTAATTTAAAAGTTGATAGACTGGAATTAAAAGTAAAATGTCAATCGTGTAACATTATTGTTTTGCTAAATGTGCACAATTATTAAAATCTGATATTGATTACTTAAAAAATAATAATCTACATTTTAATTGCGAAAATTGTCAAATAAATCGGAGATTATCTGTACATGATGATTCACCTCTTCCATCAACTGATAATATTACTAATACAACTGCAAAAAAAATAGGAGAAAATTCAGCAATAACTGTGAGTACGGAACCTGTGCATAATACTAAAAATAATAATGATTTATCAACCATATCGTTAAACAACATATATCAAGAAATTATCGAATTAAAAAAAATAAATGCAAATGCTCTTGTGTTGCTTGATTCTCTTAGAACAGAAAAAAATATTTTAGAAAAGAAAGTGTTAGTATTAGAAAATAAAGTCAATAACCTTGAACAAAAACGCAGAAAAAAAATTATCGAAATAGTTGGTGTTGATAATGTAAACAATTCATCTGCTGATAATATTGCGAGACATGTACTAAACAGTGTGCTTACGACTATTATTATGGTAAAAAAATTGGAGAGAAAAAAAACAATGTAATTTGTGTTAAATTTACTTCTCATCAAATAAAGCAGAGAATTTGTAATAAAGAAAAAATCGTCATGTAAAAGTAAACTCAACAATAAATTTCTTTTTGATAGGAATAATTCTAACATATATATAAATGAAAGTATGACGTCATATACAAGATCGTTGTTTTCTGCGGCAAAAATTACAAAAAATAATAACAACTTCAAGTATTTATGGTATCGTAATGGTCAAATTTTAATGAAAAAAAATGTTTATGACAGAATTATTGTAATAAAATCGTTTGAGGATCTTAAACTTGTGATTAAATAATTAATACTAATTTCTTATGATTAATTTACATAATAATTCTCAAAATGTTCACAATTATTCTAACATCAATTCATCAAATACTGTAGACTTTAAGAGCAATTTTAGTTTTGTAAATAACTTTTCTATTTGTCATCAAAATATTAGAAGTATGAGGAAAAATTTGGACAATTTTTTAACACATGTTGTATATTTTGATAATATACCCGATCTTATGTTTTTGTCAGAAACTTGGGTTTATGATTGTGAGATAAATAATTTTAAAATACCTGGTTATAATATGTATTGTTGTTGTAATAATAAATATGCTTCTGGTGGTGTTTGTGTTTTTGCTAAATCACAGTATAATTGCGGGTCTGTTTCTCTTTCGTGGTCTAGCGCCGATGTTCTAAAAGTCGATTGTAGTATTAACAATGTAAATTATACCTTTGAATGTATTTATAGATTTCATAATAATGATGATGCTTTTTTGGGAGAACTTAATGATTATTTGAGTAAGGAAAGATCTAAAAATTTAATTATTTTAGGCGATATAAACATAGATATTCTCTCTTGCAACTCATTTGTTGACAGATATTAGCTACTAATGACAACGTATGGTCTTGATAGTCTTATTAATGAGGCAACGAGAATTACGGAATCGTCGAGCACTTGTATTGATCATATCTATGTTCGGTTAGATTGTGTTAAAAATATGGATTCTTGCGAAAGTTCTTTTTTAGATTTTAGAATTACTGATCACAGCATGACCGCGTTGCTATTTAAAAATATTCTCAAAGAAAAGAGCCCTAATCATAATAATTTTTCTGATGCTAATAAAATTGATTTCAATAAATTAAATAATTCACTCAGTATGGAATTTTGGGATGATGTATACTCAGAAAGTGACCTTTCTAAATGTTATGATAATTTTGTTATTACACTGAATAAACACATGCGAAGTTCAACTTTTACATCTAATCTTACTGGTTCGAAACTCAAACCTTTAAAAGCGTGGATGACGGTACCTCTATTGAAAAAAATTAATACTAAGAATATGTTGAGGGAAAAATTGCGTAGACATCCGAATAATTTAAAGTATAAAGAACTTTATAAAAAAATTTGTAAAGAAGTTGCTCGTAATGTTAACAAATGTCGCGATAATTATTACTTACATCTATTTGAGAAAAAAATAACACCAAGGCTGAATGGAAAGTGGTTAGTAATATTTTAGGTACGGATACTGATAAATAGTCTAAAATTGTATTAAAAAGGAATAATGTAGTACTATCAGATCCCACAGATGTAGCGAATACTTTTAATAATTTTTTTGTTTCAGTTTCTGGTATGTTATTACCTGAAAGTAATGACTCTACTTGTGATTGTTGTAACAATTTTAATATTATAGAAGATAACATTTGGCCGCAAAGCTTATATTTTGAATCTTTCACTTCCTTTGAGATACATAATACAATAAAAATGTTAAATACCTCTAATTCTAGTATAGAAGATGGGTTATCAAATCTAATATTGAAAAAAATTAGTTTTAATATCGTTGATGTATTATGCTATATTTTCAATAAAAGCATATATTCGGGTATTTTTCCATCACCTTTAAAGAATGCTGAAGTTATCCCTATTTTTAAAAAAGGAGATAAGAGTGATGTTAATAACTACAGACCGATATCCTTACTACCTACATGCTCTAAAATTTTCGAGAAATTGGTTAAAAAACGTTTACTAATTTTCTTTGACAAAACTAATCTATTTAGTGGATGTCAATATGGATTCAGAAAAGGGAAGTCTACTGAAGATGCTCTGCTGAATTTTTGCAACTCTATTTATGATGGTTTAAATGTTAATGGTGTCTTGAATTGTTAAATGGTGTCTTGAATTGTTCAATTAATTGTTTCAATATTGAAATTGTTAATACTATTAAATACCTAAGTGTAAATATCGATAACAATTTTAATTGGTTTAATCACACTGATTGTGTTAAAAAATATCTATATTCTGTTATTAGAAATGTTTACCATCTTCGTGGTTATTGTTCTCAAAAAGTGTTGATGATGATATATTATGGGCTATTTCACTCAAAAATTCAGTATAGCATTACTTGTTGGGGTGGAAATTATTATAATAAAATTGAACCACTTCTTCTTGCGCAGAAAAAAGTTATAAGAATGGTATGTAATAGTGGTCGCTTAGATCATAGTTTTCCCTTATTCAGGAATTTAAGGGTTCTCCCAATTAAACACCTATATTACTTTATAATACTGAAACTATTTTACTGTTATACTATATAAGGCTATCTACAGTTGCGGTTTTCTGTAAGTTATGATTTAAGAGTTAATTTTAGAACGCTTTTGAATGTCCCTAGGCATAATCGAAGAATCTATGCAAATTTTTATGCTTACACAGCACCAAAGATGTTTAACAAACTACCTGACACCATCAGATCATTACGTATTAAAACGATCTTTTTAAAAAAAGTTAAAGATTATTTATTGACATTCGATCATACCGAAATTTTAAATATTCTTAATTAATAAGTATTAATAAATATTATATAAGATTTGTATCAAATTCAAATATGTTACTACAGCTATTGATTTTTTTTTTTTTCTTAAAGTCAAAGATTTTTTATCTTTTCCTCATATTTCTACAATTTTTTGCTTTTTACTGATCATATTTTGTCTTTTTTCTCTTATATAAACTCTACTGTTAAATATTATTGTTTTTTTTTTTGGTATGTAAACTTTTTACTTCTCTGCCAAATATTATATCACCCCACAATAATAATTAAAATAATATTAAATAATACTAAATAAAGATTTTATTGTTGGACATTCTACACTTTTTCAATCGAAAAATAGAATGATCCTTATTTATTTTAAGTAACGAAATATTATAAATATAAATTATTTTAAGTAACGAAATATTATAAATATTGTAAAAATGAATTTAAAATGAATTAAATTAAATTAAATAACAAAAAAAAAAAATATCCTGTTTAAAAAATGAATATCTTGTTTAAAAAAATAATATCTTTTATAAGAGATATACATATACCAATAATAAACATCAGAAAATGTTTTTTTTTTTAATTTTATTTTTAATAAGTTATTACATAATAATATATTTTTTGGTAAGTTAGCTTTCCTTTTTTCTATTTGTAATTTTATCACAAGATACAACATTTCTTTTACAAAATGAAATTAGCATAAAAACCAAATTTTCGTAAAGTTTAAGTTTGGTTTTAATTAGTATTTTAATAGGTTGAGGATATATATTTATTTCTTATACAAACATTTCGAAGGAACAGATCGAACAGATATATAACGATCCGTTTATACTTCCGTTTTATTTATATGTATATATGTATCTTATCGATTCTTAAATTTCGTTATTAACAAAAAGATATGCTTAACAGGATGTGTTTCAATAGGTCGTTTAGATAGGTGTCCCCCATTTTTAATACTCTTGCATAAAAACATCTTATAATATTCTTATGGTAATGTTTACAAGAACACAGAAAAAAATGAAGTGGATTTTTCAAACACTCTTCAGTGTTTGAAAAACTTTTTATGATTTTAACTACTTTTTTCTATGATTTATTTAAATTTTCATTGAAACGTAAACAACAAATAGGCAAATCAATAAAATTTTAGATAAACCAGTAACATATTTTATTAGACCAACTTTTATATACAAATTTCAATGATTTAAACACTTTTTATTTGACTAATTTTTTCTGTGAAGTCTTCATAAAGTAAAGGACGTTTTGCTGTAGACGTATGTTGAAAAATATAAATTGAATATTCAGATTAGTTTATTGAAAATATATTTTTTTTTAGTTTGAAGACATGCAAAGCAATAATCATTTTTGTTATAAAAATTTTAATTTATCGCCAGCGGTTTTCTAGACGCTTTCGGAACTTGTGGAGCCGTACCTATTACCAAAAATAGCATCACAACCGCAAGACGCAATAAGTCCGAAGGAAAAGCTTACTATTGTACTTGATTATGTGTCTAATTTTGTGTACATTGTGTACGAAAATAAGCAATATATTACAGGTATAAATAAGCAATATATTACAGGAGAGTGGGTCAGTTCAACGCCATATGGCGTCCATTTACCGAATTAATAAACTGCATTTCGGTAAAATTTTGGATGATGTTGCCAATGTCATATGTGTTGTTTTAAAGGAATAAATCCCTGTTTTAATTTATTTTTAAGAAATCCCAGGCCAAATTTATAAGCACTGCCAATGATTTCAATGCAATATGGAATTTCGCGAATTGGTTTGGTGCCATTGATGGGAAACATGTTGCCATTAAATGTCCTCCAAATGCTGGATCTTTATTCTACAATTATAAAGTAAAGTTCATATTAATATTATTAACATATTAATATAATTTTACTTAAAAAATATTTTACTTTATATGGAATCAAACTGGTTTTATAGCCATTTAAAATTTAAATTTTTTTGTTTTAATATTACTATAAAATAGGGGGGCTAGGACCTAGGGCTCCAAATTTTTACAATCTTCTTTATATAGCGTCTATACATATACCTGTAAAACAATGTACAGATCCGACTATATCTAGGGGTATTTTTTTGAAGTGCACAAAATTGTACATTTTCAACGCTCCGTGAATGGGGGTTGCAGGGAAATTATTCACAAAAGGATACCATATACATAAATTTCCATCCTTACTTTATATATGTTGCAATTTTTGTACAAATCGTACGATATAAATTAAATGAAATGAAATATTGACAACAGAGCCATCTACATGTCACATTATTAACTATTTATCCAATACACTTTAATTGTCAGGGATAAATAAGTGCTGTAATTCTCATTTTATCGCCAACAAATGGTTGTTGTTTTCAATGAAAAATCACTCTCTGTTGGCGATATATCTACAAAAAACCAAAGCTATTATAAATTGTTGGAATTAACATATTTTTTTATTTTAAAATCAAATAATAGGTATAATTCATATTTACAACTTTTTAGAAATATCTTAAATAATTATAATAAATAACAATATTCAATTTGTATATTAGAATTTACTTTATTATCAAAACATATATATGTAAGATTTATTTGCATTTTTCATTTGTGTATCAATTTGTATATGTCACTTGAAAATTTGAACTACATAATTTGAAAGGGTGTTAAGTTACCAATGAAAAAAAATTAATGGTCACTGTTATACTAATTTTTAAATTTTTGAGCGGAAAAGGTTGGGATTTTTCAAAAGACTCACCTATATTTTAATGCTAGTATCTAATCGAAGATCTGTACGACAAATTTGAATTTTACAAACAAAATAATTAAAAAAAAAGTTGTAAGTTTTGCAAAACTCCCAATGTACAGTCTGAAATTATTACCAAGTTTTAATAAATTAATACTCGAAATTATAATGCAATTAATTTTTAAAATGACGAAATTTATACCCCTGTAAAATAAAAAGGGTTGAAGGTCGTTTTTGTATACAAGGTGTAGAATTTCGTTTCTGTATACAAGGTATAGAATACCATTATTAAGAACCTAAGTTTTAATTTTTTGATATTGTCTCCCGCATACGGCATATTGCTTATTTCATTAATACACCCCCTCCCCCTTTTATTAGATGGTTGATTATAATTTTAAGTGATTTCGAAAGGTTTGGACGTATGGTACCTAGCATAGAAGGTTGTAGGTTAGGTTAGGTTAAGAAGGGGTGTGTGTTGAACTTTGGTTAACACTCGTCACGAGAGATCTCGGTGGATCCATTGTAATTCCCTCGCTAATCCTGTCAAAGTTTCTACTTACATTTATGAAGAGAACCGTTCTCCATAAAGGTATGGTTGAAAAGGTCGATAAACTATCTAAAGTGTCTCGGCCCAAGTATTTGTACCTGATGCGTGCAAGACTGTCACATTCGCACACTAGATGCTCTAATGTGGCTTCTTTCGTTTCCACAACGACATAAGTCAACCATGGGAAATCCTAGATAGGTACCATGTGTACCGATCAGGCAATGACCAGAAATAAGATCGATCAGTTTTCTGCAGCTTGTTCTATTCACGGATAGTACAAATTCCGAACTTTACTTGGATAGCCGCGGCCAGCATAGTTTGGTTTGACGACACTGAGGATATAGTTCCCAAGTATTGTTAACTTCAATGCCAGTGTCCTTGAACCCAGCATAGTCTAGCCGAGTGTCTTTGTGTCAATTGATTTAGGAATCCTTGGCAGTTTTTAACTAGTTTCGATTTAGTGACATAAGATCGCATTGGGTTGAAGGCCGCCTGGCTATCAACATAGATGGATATCTTATGCCGGTTCAGGTTTTGCTCAAGCAGCTTTTGAACCACTTTTTGAATAGCAAAGATCTCCGCTTGAAAAATACTCGATTTATCAGGTAACCGGTATGATTCATCGAGTCCTATTTCTAGAGAGTGGATATCCGCCCCCGTTCCTTCTTCCATTTTCGAACCATCCGTATAAAGAGCCACCTCAGAGTTTGACGTGACACTACTATGGGCCCACAACTCCCTCGTTGGTATAACTGTTTTATACGATAGATTGAAGTCGTATGTTGGAGTCGTATGTTGGAGTAATATAATCTGTAATATGAGGTAGGGTCGACGCCATGGCGTCTATCAGTATTTTACCTTGCCCTTTGTTCCCACTTCCATAACTCAGATTCCCTAAGTCTGACAGCACTGTTGAGTGCTATGGATTTTACATAACTTTCTATTGGGAGTATATGAAGCATAATTTCTATAGCTCAGTGGCCGTAGTCCTAATCGCCCCTGTGATCCCAATACAAATCATTCTTTGTAATCTTGTCATGGACATGGCATTAGACTTCATTTCTAGGGCATTCCACCAGACCAAAGAGCCATATGTAAGAACTGGTCTTATTATGGACACATACATCCAGTGGAAAATTCTTGGACGACCCCATGTTTTCAATATCATCATTTTACAAGCAAAGTAAGCATTTGATGCTTTCTTTACTCTATCTTCAGTGGTGTGTTTCTAATTTAGGTTGGGATGTAGGAATAGTCCCAAGTATTTGGTACCTTCCGACAGGGGAAGAGGTACGCCATTCAGCCACGGATGTCTGAATTCTTTACCCCTTTTCCTTGTAAAAAGAACTAATTCTGTTTTAAGTTGATTAATGTTGAATCCACATTTCTCGGCCCATTTACATAAAGCCTTAAGACTGTATTCAAGGATTTCGCTTAATGTTTCTAGAAATTTTCCACAAACAAATATAGCTATGTCATCGGTATAGGCGACTACCTTTACACCAAGGACAGGAAGTGCCTGAAATAGACTTGGTCGTACAAAAACTCTGGACCATTTTACCGTTTATATTTAATTTTAAAAATATCGAAATTCAAATACAAATTACATAATGAGGGTTGAGGGGATGTGACTGATTTTTATGCATAAGGTGTAAGAGTTTATTATAAAAATTTTTTTTTTTCATTTTTTTAAATTACTCTCCCGCAGAATATATGAAGCTTGTTTCCTAAATATATCCCCTGCTCCCCCCAAAAAAAAAAATTTAGTACCTTTAGTAAAAAAAATTATTAAATAATTATTATGCTACGAAAGTGGTGTATCAGTCATAAGGTACTTTTTTAATGCATTATTAAAACTTGTAATATTGTTAATTAAATTAATTTAATTTAATTCATAATGAATATTTGAAAATACAAAAAAAATAGAAACTAGTTATATTCCTTTTTTTTAATATTTCCAAATATTCATTATGAATTAAAACTTTTATCAAATAATTTTACTATTATTTATTTACTAATTCATAATTATAATTATTCTTGCAGCTGAAAATGTTACGGAAGAAAATATGAAAAATATTACTGAGGCTGATTTACGAGAACTGGGGTTAAAATTAGGACCTAGAAAAACAATAATGAATATTGTGGGAGTTTTATGTGGCCAGCAAAATATTCTTGCTGAACCAAAAGTGTCAGCATTAATGGATTCATCTTTTGATTCAACAATTTTTTTCACCATTTTAGCCAAATATGATAAGGTTAATTCATAAAATATAAAATTAGATTTTTATAAAAATAGTTGTACTTTTTTAGATTTTTAATATTTCAACTATTTTACAAAAAACCAGATTGGGGAGTGAATTTGAAGCGAAATTGAACCGTGGAGAAAAATTATCAAATGGTGATTTAATACAATTAAACCGCATATTAGTTGATGATTTGGTTATGGATTGTGGACAGTGAGTAAACATTTTGTATAATAGATATTAAAAAAATAAGTATACAAATATTTGATTACATTTATGTAAGCAATTATATTTTTTTATGTTACTTATATTTTTTTATATTAATTAGAATATTTTTATACTTAAAAGAACATAATTTCACATAATTCACTTAATACGTATAATTTACAAAAATTATTATTAATTTTTAGCTATCCATCCTCACAACAGAAACTTATTTTGGCTAAAAGTATAGTGAGTTCGTATCCTCAGCTTGGATGTACAGAATTGCCAGATTTGGAACAACATATGTATATTTTTTAAAATACTTACATATAGTGTACAAACAAAATATTACTTAATTCTATTACAAAAATATGCAGACGTTTTGGTATGATCCTAAAGGCTCCAGAGCTGGAAAGAAGGCCGCAGGAAAAATAGAATTTCGCCTTGAAAATGTGAGGTTGAAAATTTCACCATAAAAAAAAAAAATAATATTACACCAAAGGACGAACAAGCAAAGCCTGATAGCACACAAGCTTTATACGAAGTCAAAGAAAATGTAAGTATAATTTATTTATTTATTTTTAGTTCATATTTACATAGTTCTTTATTTTAAGCTATCTGAAATAAATAAATTACCTCCAAATCCAGAAAATAAAAAAAGATATTTGAAATTATGAAAAAAACTCAACAAAACAGATTTAAATTAGTGAAATCTGGTACCTCAATTGAGAATATAATTGGACTATATCCAACATTGTTATATTACAATGGAGAGTTGGTATAATGAATTTAATTAATTACATTAAGAATCTTAGTTTAATAATATTTTTATTTAATTTTCTTTTAGATAAAATTAGATTTTTTAGAATATACTGGAGCTGAACCTGGTGACCTTGAGAAGAATTTTTTACCACTAGTGAACAAAATACATATTAAAAAAAATGTTATCTCTGCAATTAAAAATGGTTAGATGAATACCTACATTTTTTGTATATGATAAATTTGTATATAACTTTATCTTGTTTTTATAAGACTTTATCAGAGCTTTGGTAGCCTTGCAAAAAATTTTACAAATGCGTAGTTTAAAACGCAGCCATGCGCAAATCGCTCAAGATTTGGAAGAATGGGAGAAAAAGCAAGCAATTCAGGAAATCGATGTCCTAATTTGCTGGGTTAATGTAAGCATGTCAAGATCAACTTTATAATTTTAACTTTTTTAAATAGTATTTTATTATTTAGGTTGAAGAATCTATTGAAGACTTCGTTAAAAAGTCAGAAAATCCACATCCATATATTATATGCCGCTCTGAAGTTCCAGGTGAAATTGGAGAATATTATGTAGCAGTTGGAAATTTTCATATAAAAGTAGGTTCAGATCCTACTGAAGCTTTTAACTGCTTATTTTATTGTTTTTGGGTTTTTCAAATTGACTATGAAAAAAGTTTGAAAAAATTTTATAGTTTTTTTTAAACAAAAATTTTTTTGATGCCTAAAATAAAAATAAAAATTATGGAATCTGTCCAGAATTTTTTTATAAACTTAAAAGACTAAAATTGAAACTATTTACCAATTTTTTTATATTTCTTTGTAAAATATAAATTTAAAATAATACTTTAGTATATATAACTATAATTATAAAGTTTTTTGTACCTTGTTTTTGGTTTTTTTTAATTGAATGGATTAATTTTGAATAAACAATTTATTTATTTTTAAGATATACAATCATTTTATTAAATATTCATTTCAGAAAAAAATTTGATTACATTATTGAATTAATTATTAAAATTTGTTTCCACTAAATTGTCTAGTAATGATATATCACTAACTAGAAAGGTATATCTAAATAACTAGTTAAATAATTGTGACTACTAGATTTCAGTTCCTATTACTAGAATTGTAGCTGATCTAGCTAGAATACAACTAGAATACCTTTTGGAACTAGTTAAAAAATTGTGACTCGATTTCAGTTCGTATTACTAGAATCGTAGCTGATCTAGCTAGAATACAACTAGAATATCTTTTGGAACTAGTTAAAAAATTGTGACTCGATTTCAGTTCCTCTTACTAGAATTGTAGCTGATCTAGCTAGAATAAAACTAGAATATCATTTGGAACTAGTTAAAAAATTGTGACTCGATTCCAGTTCCTATTACTAGAATTGTAGGAGGTCTAGCTAGAATAAAACTAGAATATCATTTGCAACTAGTTAAAAAATTGTAACTCGATTCCAGTTCCTATTACTAGAATTGTAGGAGGTCTAGCTAGAATAAAACTAGAATATCATTTGGAACTAGTTAAACAATTGTGACTCGATTTCAGTTCGTATCACTAGAATTGTAGCTGATCTAGCTAGAATAAAACTAGAATATCGTTTGGAACTAGTTAAAAAATTGTGATTCGATTTCAGTTTCTATTACTAGAATTGTAGCTGATCTAGCTGGAGCCAAACTAGAATGTCGTTTGGAACTAGTAAAATAATGGTGGCTAGATTCCAGTTTCTATTACTATAATTGTAGCTGGTCTAGCTAGATCCCCAGTAGAAACTCTTTTGGAACTAGTTAAGTAATAGTGGCTAGATTCCAATTTTGTTTACTAGAATTATAGCTGGTATAGCTAGAGTACAACTAGAATAACTAGTTAGATTAAAACTGAAAATCTAGGTAAAATTAATTAACTAGATTATGACCAGAAGTCCTAGTTGCTAAAATCTAGTTGCACCATCTAGTTATAATTACCATCATTCTAGCCAAATTTTATTTAGAGAGTAATATACTTAGTATATTACATGATACGTGCTCAAACACAAAACTTTTCAAAAAACACTTTTGAACGAATACACATAGATTTTTTTAGTATTTAGTATACATTTTTTATTAGTAATTGATAGTTATTCTAAGTGGATTGAAATTGCTGAAATGAAAATTACTTAAGTAATACTTACAAACAATTTCCACTTTTGTAGACAAAAAAAAACTGTATTGTGTCCGGGGACAATTAGACACGTAACCGAAAAAAGTACGCATTTTGGTCAAACAACGCCTTGTCACATGTTGACGAACGAAGACTGTTCGGTAACTTTTCAGTAACATGTTAATGAACGAAGACTGTTTATGCTTCTTTATTTTATTAAGGCATATTTCGGTACGCTTATTGGGTACAATTCAGTTATTTAAATTTACTGGCACTATTATACAGTTTATTATTGGACACAATTCAGTCATTAACTGGTACTTTTATCCAGTTTATTATTGGACACAATTCAGTCATGAACTGGTACTATTATCCAGTTTATTATTGGACACAAATCAGCCATAAACTGGTACTTTTATTCAGTTTATTATTGGACACAATTCAGTCACTAACTGGTTTATTATTTGACACAATTCAGGAACAATCTAGTATTATTATCCAGTTTATTATTGGACTCAATTCAGTAATTAATTTGGGCAGAAGCTGTTGTTTTAATTCAGTTTGTGTTTGGATCTAATTCATTTGCAATTAATTAAATTTGTTATATTCTGTTCTTAATTTATTACAATAAGAAAAAACACAAATATTTGAATTTAAATTATATTTTTTATTTATATTTTGTACTTATATAACAAACATTTAAAAAATTTTACTTCATTTAAAAAAAGAATTAAAAAAGATATTAAAAATATTATATAGAAAAAAGAATCAATAAAGAAAAAAAAATACAAGATGTTTAAGTTATTTTTCTTTTTAAAAAAAAAATTACATAAGGACCTTATTACATTATTCGAAGGAGTTTATTTCCTGGAAATTGAAATAATTCTGGTTAGTTTTGATCAGAAAATATTTCACATTCTTTGTACATATTTTTCATTCTGTCAACTCTAATTGAAGACCTCTTTAAAAACTCCTGAATTCCCTTCTTTACGTCTTCCTCAGTAGTAGGTTGGTCGTGACTCAGGTAGTTGACAACATTTGTTGTCAACAGCACAATATTTTTGTTTTCCGAAAAAATTCGTTTCGAAATCGCTAGTAAGTTTAAAAAAGCATTTTTAAAGGCAAAAAAATATATTGTTGGATTTTCATTACCTTTGTCTGTCCTTTTTATTCCGGTTTGACCTGTCCACGTATATTTCCTAAGCAGCTCATAGGTAAACAAATGCTCAAGCATTTGTTTTATTGTTTTATTTAATTAAGTACTTTTGTACTTATATAATCTTAATGTCTGAAACATATGTAAAATACAATAAAAAACTTGTAAGACGTTTATTAGTTACAATGAAAATGCACTACCATTTGATCTATAAAATGATTGTCCTGCAAATCATTATTAAATTCCATTAATTCGGCAATTGTTTTCATAGGCACAGAAGGATATTTAAAATTAAAATCCTTCGTAATTTTTATTGCCGATGTTTGCCTATTGATATTTATCAGCTCTTCTAGAAATGATTTCAAAACTTTTTGATTTTCTAAAATTTTTGTATCCCTTTTTTTTTGTTGCGATTGATTTTCCAAAACTAAATTAAGTTTCAAATCTAAAGCATCCATTTTTGCAGCTAAATAAGACAACTTTGGTTGGGTTTTTTTTTTTACTTCTTTTTCAATAGGTTTTTCCATTTCATTTTGTGAAATAGCACTAACTTGGGTCCGGCAATGCTTGACCGATACAACGGTTTTGCCTTTTAACTTGTCCTTTAGTTATTGAATTATTTTGAGTTATTGCCAAATGTGAAACTTCTTCATTACATATTGATATAGATACGTCTGTTAAAGTTGTAGTACAATCAGATTCGGTATCGAATTTTGAACTTGCTGTTGTCGTTGTCAGTGAAATATCTGAAATAGGGAACGATTAAAATAATAACAATGAAAATATTTAATAATTTATCATTTGTTTTTTTTTATTACTTTTATCTTTAATCCGTTTTTTTTCCGCTCAATGTTGTTTTTTTTCCGCTCAATTTTGTGCCAATTTTCGTCATCGGTATTTGTATGAAACTCAAAATATTTTTCAAGTTCCTTTGCCTCAGCCAAAGTTTCAATTTTTGACTTCAGAATATTGCAGAAATATTTTTTCCAAGATAAATCAGGTAAATAATCTTTTGTTTTAATAATTTGGCGGTAATTATGAGGCCAGTAAACATAATTTTCAATAATCCAGTTTGATAGCACCACAGACACCTCTTTTTTACCATCTGTATCAATTGTTTCGACAATTGTGTACATTTTCGCCCTATACATAAAATACAAAATTAATTCTCAATGTAAACATTAATTCTAGCCGAGTTCATCCAAAACAAGTTCAGCGAAAGCGAGTTCATTGAAAGCAAGTTCATAGAATGATCAATTCATCGAATTACAAGTTTTTATTTTTTAACTATAACAGCATTAAAAATATTCTACTCAAAGTGAAGATTTTTAAAGCAAAAAAATAATATTTTTTACATTAACTTGTAATTCGATGAATTGGTCATTCGACGAACCTGCATTCGATGAACTTGCATTCGATAAACTAGTTTTCTATGTACTCGTTTTCGATGAACTCTACGGTTACTAATTAACATTGTAATAATTTAATAATTTTTAATACTTTTGCAAAAAACAAAAGCTTTCCTTATTCATATAACATGCAGTTTCGAATCTACTATTTAATTTTAAATAAACCATTATTTAAATTTAGATATAATGAATAAACTCTCCTTCTTTCCAACATTTAAGACACCCAGAATATGCACAATGAGATTTTGTGCCAAGAACACCAGACCTAGCTGGAGCATCACATATAAAAGCCCGAATTTCTATGCAAATTCTTTGATCGTTAAACATAAATCCGTTTTCAATAAGTTCTTTAAGCTCACCAACAAAAGGTTTTAAGAAAACATTAAAATCATTTGGTTTGTTACTTCCATGGTAGATACTTATAATAAAAATATTGGGCTTAGTTAGATTGACACATTTAGCTAAAATCAACCAAAAACTGTCATGATTACTTTTACTAATTGGTACTCCATCAATATTAAAATCAAATACAATTTTTCGTGGTAAATCATTCAAACCAAGCAGTAAGAACATCAAATATTTGTTCAAACCAATATAACAGTATTCACCTGGTTGACATAGCAACATTTCTCGAGACGATAGAGTGCTCAGAAGAGTTCTACTATCTTTCGGTAGATTATCGAAACCATTTGATCTCAATGCAATCAAAAGTTAATTTACTGCATTTGCTTTAATATTATTTCTAGTTGCCCAGAGTTGAAGAAATTCTAAAATATTTCTTCCATATCCGAAATTGGTATCCAATTGAATATTAGTTAAATTATATCCGTCACTTCCAAAATTAGAAGGAAATTCTTCAACATATTCTCCAACTCTATCAGTTATAATGCAACTCTCGTTATGAGCCTCATTTTCAGAAATAGTAGTTATGTCTTCTGTATTTTCAGAATACAATATATTTTGAACAGTCCTTTTATCATGAAACAAATGTCGTCTGATGGACCGTTTAGAAAGGTTTAATACACTTTTATATTTTGGCATTGCTGTAATAAAAACCCTCTTTTCCTGTTTCTGTTAAAAAAAAAAAATCACGATTTTTTAATAATTAACTTTAGATATTGCTTGAAAAATATTTTCTAACTATGTACTAATATTAATTAATTTTTAGAAATATACGAAACTGATTTTTAAAATTTTTTTCGGTAACTTTCAAGTATTTGTGTCCGATTTGTAACCACTATACAAATAATATTTTTTGAGTAAAAACCTTATTTTCTTAAAGAAAAATCTCAATTTTGGAATAATTGACATTTAGATATTGCTGGAAAAATATTTTCTAAATACTAATATTAATTAATTTTTAGAAATATACGAAACTGATTTTTAAATTTTTTTTCGGTAATTTTCAAGTATTTGTGTCCGATTTGTAACCACTATACAAATAATATTTTTGAGTAAAAACCTTATTTTCTTAAAGAAAAATCTAAATTTTTTAATAATTAACATTTAGATATTGCTGGAAAAATATATATTAATTAATTTTTAGAAATATACGAAACTGATGTTTAAATTTTTTTTCGGTAATTTTCAAGTATTTGTGTCCGATTTGTAACTATACGAATAATTTTTGTTGAATTAAAATCTCAATTTTTTAATAATAGACATTTAAAAATCAAAATCTTATTTTCTTTTAAGACAAATTGCCTTAAAACAAAACTATTATTATAATTAAAATTTAAACTTACCTTTTTGTAATTAATATTTGGTTTTATATTTCCAACACTTTTTATATTTTTTTAAAAACCACGCACTATTTTTTCACATCTAATCTCTACAGATATTAAAACTGAAATAAAAACAACACGTACCCGCCAAGCATTTAAAAGTATACTCTAAATTCCGAACGAAAATGTAATGTTAACGTAAAGTTTTTTTTCCACTATTTCAAGTGTACGCTAAATTCTGTACGGAAATGTTAAGTTTACGAACACCTAAAAAGTTACGAAAATTTCTTAACCAAAATGTAACGTTGGCGTACACATAAATTGTATACGCTAAATTCCGAATGAAAATGTAATGGAAATGTAAACTTTTTTTTCTACTATTTCAAGTGTACGCTAAATTCTTTACGGAAATGTTAAGTTTACGAACGCCTAAAAAGTTACGAAAATTTCTTAACCAAAATGTAACGTTGGCGTACACATAAATTGTATACGCTAAATTCCGAATGAAAATGTAATGGAAATGTAAACTTTTTTTTTCTACTATTTCAAGTTTACGCTAAACGGAAATGTTAAGTTTACGAACGCCTTAAAAGTTACGAAAAATTTTGTAAAAAGTTACAATTTTTTTATTCATTATTTTTTTTATTTTTTATATATTAATAAATATGAATTTATTATTTTTGTTTGGAAATATATTATTAAAATAACTAATTTGTTTTTTAATTATTATATAAATACGAATACGCTACATTAAATCAGTACGAAAAAATTACGCTAAATTTGTACGTATACGTTACACATAAACAGTACGCACAAGTTACGCTAAATATGTACGAATACATTACACCTAAACTGTACGAAAACATTACACTTAAACAGTACGAAAACATTACACCTAAACTGTACAGAAACATTACGCTTTTGCGAGGACTTATCGTAACGAAAAATAGTGTCACTTCTCATATAAGGAATGTAACATTTGCATATCAATTCTGTTACGCCAAAACGTAACATTTTCCAAGACCTTAGAAGGAATTAGACTCGGAAAACTTTACGTTTCCGTTACGCAATGTTTGGCGGGTATGGACCAGAAAATGTCATACAATACAAACACAAATTTCGGAATAATTTTTTTTTACATGAAATGTCGTCTGCTGGCGAGAAAATGCGAAGTAGTTAAAAAAAAATATACTGACGCTTTTTTTTTTAGAATATCGCAAAACTTCGTAAATTTTTAATAAATTACGTAATAGGTTCTCAGTTTTCGGAATTCCTACACAGTTAGTATCTGACAATGGGCCTGGATTTCAGTCAAGAGAGTTTATTGAATTTGGTAAAGGTAATGGTATTAAAATTAAAAAATATGGTGGACTTATCGTCCAGAATCGAATGGAGAATGCGAAAGAGCTGTTCAAACCGTAAAACAAGGTTTTAAAAATTTTTTAATTGAAGCAAATTCAGTAAAAAAAGAATTTAAATCTTAAAATAGATAATTTTTTTTATTAAAGTATAGAAATATCCCTTCTACAGTCACTGGTAAATCACCAGCAGATTTTATTTTTCAATTTAAACCAAAAACGTTATTTTAAATATTGGTAACTAAAACCAAATATAATAAAATAAAAAATCACTCAGAATCTGATGAAAATGAACAAAATAAATTACCAATCCTGAAAAATATTGAAAGTTATTGTAGTAAAATTGAATTTAAAAACAATGAAGAAATATTTTACAAAAATCATTTTAAATCTCATGTTAAATGGATACCTGGTTTTATTGTACAAAAATTAACGAATTATTTATATAAAATTAAAGTAAATGGTATAAAAATCATAAGACAGTCAAATTTAGTGATTTTAATAAGTATATTCAAAGTAATAAGGACGCTTAGTAGTTTTTCTGAAGTATATTCTGATGAAGATGTTTTTATAGTCAAGATTCAGGTGCGGAAGAATATGTTGAAAGTAGAAATAGAAATGAAAATAACAGAAAATTTATTAAGGACCTTTTAGAATATCCAAAAGAATAAAATCTAAAATTATAAAGTAATAATAAGAATGTAATGGAAATTAAATATTAAAAGTAAGATCTTGTAAATTAAAATAAGGTAATTGTAAAAGAATGAATTAATTGACTTTAAAAAAATAAAATAAATAAATAAATAAACTTATTATATTAATTTACATTTCTATAAGTATAATATTAACTTCCTTAATTAAATTAAAAAAAATAAATAATAATAATGAATTAAATTTAAAAAAACATATTATAACATTATATATGAAATTTAATATAAGTAGAGAAGAATTGATATGTATTAGAAACTAATAATAAATTTAACAATTAAATGTAAATATTAGTTAAAATTAAAACAATGGGAGAATTTAAATAATTCTATCATACGATAATTATAAGGAAGTCCCGTGCTGAACTTGATAGTAATAAGACGAATTATTGTAATTTATATTAATAAATAAAATTCTATATAATAATAGAGTAAAAGAATACTTTAACTGGTAAATCGAAAATTACGATACTTATAAACGATTCGTTAAAGATGTTTTGTGTGAATGGTATTCATCATTTACGAATTAAAAACGAATCGTTTTGTTTACAGGGATATTATTGAAAAATAAATTTAAATTTAAAATTTATTGAGAAAATTTATTATTGTCAAAAGTTTGGAAACAAATTCAATTAAACAAATTTCATAACCTTAAAATAGTTTAAGCCATCTTTCGGAATTTGTGGAACTAAAATATGGAACTAAATATAGAACTAAAAATGGGAAAAAATAGTTTGGAGCTGCTGCTCTCCACTACGCCTGGCAACTATCCATATATATAAATAAAATTGCTAAGAGTAATGTATAATTACATTGATACTATTGATAAGTCTACGATATTATACAAAATAAAAATTCAAAGCAAAATTTAAAAATAATTATTATTGAAAATTTGTAAATAAAATCATATAGAAATTTAACATCGTGTATTTTTCTTAATAATTTAATCTTATAATTTTTTGAAAAATAAAATATATCATAAAATAGTAATAGCCAGGATGATAATGTTATGTTACATATTTATTTATAAAAAAAAATATTATGGCGGATTTTTCAATAGTTATGTTATGACAATGTATTGGGGGGACTACATTCCAATTACGAGTTACTGGTGATTTGAAAATAAAATTGTATATTTTCTTAGGTACTACTACTAAAGCTTAGTATTGTGATCGAGTGAAATGAAATTTTAACGCGATCTCCAAAGCTCTACAAACTCTCCTGTGAAATAGCCGTGAAAAAGTTGTGGAAAATATTTTGTAAATGAAATTAGACAAGTTAATTTGTCATTTTAATATTTTGTCATTTAAATTTTGTTTATTCCTCTGATTGATTATCCATTTTAACTGTACTTTTTTTTAAATTAAATATAATTTAGAATTTTGTACTGACCTTTCAATTTCAACGTCAGCTATTCAAATTTTTGATCAAAGGAAACCAAAAAATAATTAAACAAACTCAAAATTTTCTTCTATCTCTTTTACTTCTGAGTTATTCCCCCCCTCCAAGTTTGAAAATTGCACTTATTGAGCATCTTATAACTTTTAAAACAATAAAAAATTTTGAAATCTGTAAAAGCTATAAGCTAGTAAAATCTTTCCTCTTTTTTGTGAAATTAATAAATTACTTAAAACTTAATTCTTTGTTGTATAAAAATTCCGCTATCTTCATACATCTTTTTTGTGTTTTTTTAACACCCTGTATTTCCCAAACGGCTTATAATGGAAGGCTGAAATTTATGTACCAAAGAGATAACTAGACTAGCATCTAGACTAGAGTCTCTCAAGAAATTGTATCCGTATCTCCCCTCCCCTTTCCATTGTGGCCCTTCGAAAATCAAAAATTTACATTTTTAATTTACTTGTAAAATTATAAATAACTGCACAATATGTTTAAAAACAAATATTGCGAAAACTTTCGAAAATCATGTTTCTTTAAAGTGCATTAATTAGTAAATTAAAATCATTTGCCTCACTCCTATAATTATTCAAAATGCTTAATCATGTAAAATTTTCCAAAAAACGAACATTTTGCATATTTTTAGGAGCTATATCACATTATGTTCAATTAAAAGCAAAATTACAGAAAACTTAAATAAGTTTATTTATATTTTCCTGGAATAATTGGGAGGAAAAAAAATTAATAAAATCGAACAGGGACACATTTTTTACCTTTATTTACCATATCATTTTTTATCTTTCCTAAGTATACATAGTACATTGAAAAACTACTAAAAAATACTATACACGTATAGGAATTCCCATTATTTTAGAATAGCTCATAGTTCTGCATGAGGCGATTTTGAGGAAATGTGCTTTTGACAAACCCGGGGTTTGTTTTTCATATTTTTTTATTATTGTTTACAACTAATAATAAGTAATTCAAGTCTACATAATGTACATATTCTATTTTTTGAAGTAATCATCTTTAAATTATACTATCCCAAAAAAATATAAAATACAGAAAATTCGAAACTATTATTCATTTTCAGTGATGAATAAAGTAGCGAATAATATTTGTATTTGTATATGAATACAGTAGCGACAAGAAATATGTGTAAATAGAAACAAAAGGCAAAATGAATGATTTATGTTGCTATATAAAGAAACGTTTTCGTGGGGCAACTTAAATATATGTATAAATATATAAAACAAAACTATTATTTATATCGAAAATTTAAATATACCAGTTTATAGTTAAAGAATCAAAGAATTTATTTCACCTTTAGTGGAGATTGTGATGTTGTAATTTTCTTGTTTGATCTTTGTTGCTGAGGGTTCGAATCGCTCACTCACTTTTTATCCAAATTGTTATCATATAAAATTACAAACAATAAAAAACATTAATAACAATATTTTGCATAAGGTGTACATTCTATATAATATTTTATTATGATAAATATTGTTTGTAGTTTTCAAAGTATGTACATATACTTTGACTAACGTAGTATTTGATGCCTATTAATTACTAACTTGGTCTGATCAACTAAATCTGAAATTACAGCATAAGTTAATTAAATAATTTAATAGTCTACATAATTCCTTTCATTGTTTTGTAATTTATCATTACAGTTTTTGCAAATAAAAATTCTAATATTACTTATTTTTTGTTTTAATTCAGTTAAACAACATATCAATTATTTTGTGTTTTGTTTTCTTTATGTTATTATATTTAATATTATACATATATGAATACAAAAAGAATTTCTAATGTTAACATTGTCTCCCATAATTTGTATTATGCTTATAATTAAAAAAAAAAAACAATAATATAAACAACAAAGTTTTAATTACGGCCCTGGCCCAATATAATCTGGCTAAATTAATTAACAAATTTGAATGGATTTAGTTTGAGATGATAAAAATTATAGAACAATCTCATTATTATTATATACTTTGTTGGTTTTATTTTATTTAAACTAACTTAATTGATAATATTCTGGGGCAAATTCACTTGTCATATTACTTAAGAAATTAAAGTCCGATGAACTATCAGAATTTTCTAACCCTGGCAAATTGGATCCAGGAGTATTAGCATTAAAAGTTGCTGAATTGTGGTTAATCGAATGGTTATTTTGTGTTTCATAATATAAATTATCGCAATGTCCTGCAGATATATCAGGTATATATGGTTCATTACTATATTCACTAGGATATCCATTACCGTAATAGAAACCAGATTGATTTTTTGTATCATAATAATTATGTGATGAATTCATAGGTGTCGCTTCAAACTCATTGTGGTTATAAAATTGGTTTGAGTATGGAATATTATTACAACCAGGTTCCTGCATATGATTGTAGTAATTTGGATTTTGATAATTCACTGCTGGTTTTGTGATAACGGAACTTGTATTGTGAAACTTATTGGTAGATGGCATATGACTATGTGAAATATCATTCGATAAGACAGGCCATGTTGTGTGTCTTGGATTAGCTAAATCTGACGTTCCAACAAATTCATTATGAATTGAATGTTTTTGGTGATGGTTATGTAGTTCACTATCATACTTCGTATAGTATTCTTGTGTATTTGACTGGACAATTTGCTGTCTAGGATAATGTCCTACAAACATTCCCTCCTGAATGTTATTCATAGTAAAACGACCTTTTTGTGGTGGCATATGAGATAATTTGGGTATTTGGGTTGCAAATTGATGAGAATTTGTTAAAGTTTGTAAAGAATTTATCCCTGGACTGTGTTGAATTTTTTCTTGCTCTTTCCTATAAATATCATAATTTGCAAACGGTGAAACCTTCGAGGATGTAGTAACAGCTTCCTTTTTAATAACCTTTAAATGTAATTTATTAAATTTAGTATAAATAAAAATTATAACTATTATACAGTATTTTCATCTTTTTTCTTAACTGTCCTAGAAGTTTCATCATCATCATCCAAACTTACACTGGAGGCAACACTGGAATCTGCACTAATAACGTTTACTTGATTATTTGGGGAGACCCCAGACTCCAATGTTGAATTTGGAGTAGCTGTAACACAATTTATTTGAAAAATTATTAATATATGTATATGTATGAGACAAATTCATTTTACAATTTCCTGTATTTTGATTATTATTGGTAGCACTTGGCGTATTGTTATTATGCCCGCGAGAATTTGATGTTGAATCGGGTATATCATCTGATGGCAATTCGCAGCCTTGACAAGATTTTTTTGAATTTGAATCTAAGGGAAATATACATATATAAAGACTCTATTTTAAAACTTATTTATAACGCATTGCAACAACAACAGAAGGGATATAATACTCTCACTCAAAGTTGACAGTGATTGATATCTTTTCTGTCTGCTACAGATTACGTATACATATATAGTAATCATATAGTAATATAGTATTTTAAGGTACGTACTTCTTTTAATAAAATTATCCATTTTTATTTTATTTTTTATTTCTGTACAATTATTTATATTATGTAATGTTTTACTTACTGCTATCAGACTGATTGTCTTCATCACCTTTTAAATTATCCTTGTTATCTTCATCATCAGTTTTTGACAAAGTCTGGCGTTTGTGTTTCATTCGGCGATTTTGAAACCAAACTTTGACCTAAAATTAAAATTGTTTATGAGAAAAAATTTAAACAATAAAATTTCTCTTATTTCATAATATTTTTAATTTAATTACCTGTCTTTCAGTAAGGTCTAAACTTGCTGCAATTTCTATTCTTCGTGGCCGACATAAATATTTATTGAAATGAAACTCTTTTTCTAGCTCTAATAATTGTGTGTTCGTATAAGCTGTCCGTAACCGTCGGGGTAGGCCATTTTCCGGAACAAACTCAGCTGTATAAAAGAAAGATATTTACAGATATTTAAATATAGTCTTCTAAGCTTGTACATCGCAATTTTATATATGTATACATATATATGTATATATATATATTTAATTAAAACCTTAATAAACTAGTTTTTATTTTATTTTGCCCGGATAACATACATAATATTTAGGATGACATATATTTTAGAACTTTCTATGATAGAATGGAA
The DNA here is from genome assembly GCA_949752835.1 of Empis stercorea. Taxonomy (NCBI): domain Eukaryota; kingdom Metazoa; phylum Arthropoda; class Insecta; order Diptera; family Empididae; genus Empis; species Empis stercorea. The sequence goes on along the minus strand of OX457086.1, from coordinate 38,395,937 downwards.
TATTTCTACATAGCTTCTAATATAAGAATTATCTTTTCTTTATGTTATATATGTACATATTTATGTTTCATATTACATTTCTCCAGAGGAAAACTTCAAGTTTTAAATGCAATTGAAAAACAAAAATAATCAATCAATATGGAACTTTATGACTGTCACTCAAATTTTAAAGGAAGTAAATAAACTTCCGCATTCAACACGCGTTAATTGAAATAAATTTAATTATGTGTAATATACAATATATATTACATATACATATATATACATAAGATATATATTACGGCAAAATATACATGTGTTTTGAGGATTGGTATATGTTAATCTTTGAAATATAAAAATTTATTCTCCATTATACATATGTACATATATTTTTGTTTAATAAGAAATATTTAATTTATTGAAAAAAAAACTAATAAATTCGTAATAATTTACTACACAGAGTCAATTTATCATTATTGAAGATTCAAATAATAATATAATAATAATATTAATAATTATAAACTATATAATAATTTATTATTATTACTACTAAATGTCAACACCGATTTGTAATTATACGGCCGAAATTATGGTGCAGAATCCAGATGAAATTAATAGGCCACAACTTTGCAGCAGAATGTTGGAAAAACCTTTATGAGGTACCTAGATCTAAACCATGAATGTATTTTATTTTATATTTATGCATTTTATTTTATATTATATAATTTAATTTTATGCAAATAAATTTGTATGCTTATTATGTAAAATTATGACCATCCTCTATTTATCTATTTATAATAAAATCTATACAGTTTAATAGGATTTTTTATTCTTTTATCTTTGGTAAAATAGGGTATTTATTTTTTTGTATATATTTATATATTTTTTATGTCTTTAGATACCAAAAATTTTTGTTTTCACAATTTTTCTTTTTTTCTGTTAAGAAATATCTATAAAGGCTTAAGGATTTTAAAGTGACTTTCTTTTTTTTAAAATGATTAATGATTTTTGGAATTCTTAGTTTTCTTTTTTTCTTTTGCTACTGCTAATGTATAGTGTATTTATAATATTATAATAATTTCGAATTGCTCCTGTTGTGTATACTTCGTCATTTGTTTGTTTGGTAAATCTCTTCAAACATTTTTCTATAGATTTCTTTCCATGATTTTTAAACCTATTTATTTCTATTGTTATGACGAATTACTTCTTGAAAATGTGAGATGACAAATGTTTCAAAATGTTGACGACAGGTCTGCTTTTCCTCATATGGTTGATTGAATTAATATATGATGTGATGTATGCCGTTAAGGTTGAAAATTTTAATTCTTGAAAATAATGGCCAATTATCTAGTTCTCCCAGAAGATTTTTCTATTCGAAACAAAATTATTTCAAACAAATTTGTATATACATAATGTAATTAGCATTATCTTTATACAGCATTAAGATAAAAAAAAATATTAAAAATATGAAACAATGGTTGTACTACATACAAGACAATGTTCGATTGGTATTCAGAATTATGAGTTTGGTGTTAGATCTAAATAGATCTAACACCAAACTCAAGTACAAGATAAGTACATATATGTAAAACAACAGCCATAACAATCAAAAAATATATGGCATGGCAGCTTAAAATAAACTATAACTTATCTTTGCATAAACAACATACAAGACTATTTCATATAGTTAACAGTATGTTTCTGCACAATCATATTATAAGTTCATCAGGATAAAATAAACGACGGCGGAAATAAAAGGACGGAACCATCCTTAATAGCAAACAGGAAATTTTAGATAGATGGGCTGAATATTTCGAATAATAAAATTCAAGCAATTTGGATAACATTCCTTCTCCAACATATAAGAATGTTATCGCTCAGATTGCTAAATTGAAAAACAACAAAGCTCCTGGTGGCTGATAACATAATTTGTGCAATCATAATCCGTCTGTATAAAAAAGGAGACAGATTAAACTGTGAAAATTATAGAGGAATCCCCCTTCTGTGATCCATCTATAAAATCATTTGTTCGTTTATTACTCTCAAGCGTACGATAGGCATTATTAGAAAATATCTCTTAAATGAACAGTTTAAGTGATCATATAGTATATAGATCAAATATTCTAATTCAAAAATATCTCGAAATTAAAACCTAAATTTTTTATAAATAAAAAACACGATTGCTGATTTTATAAAATTCACAATAGAAAAACCAACTAAATTAACAATTTGAGTGTAATTTTAGAATTGACCAAAATATATTACAAAAATTTTGAAATCGACCAATTTCAAATATTTCAGATAATATAGTATCATTAGGAGATAAAATTATGGCATTGATTAACTAATAATATTTAATCAACTATCCCGTCAAAATAAATGTATTAAACAGTTTTATAGTTCCTTTGGTCTAGATAAATTTACATTGTAAACCAATTTTCTATGGAAAAACTATTTTTATTTGAGTTTTCAAAGAGCAAAATCACATTTTCCATTGTTTTAATTAAATGATTCCATTCCTTTCTGAAATTATAATTAATATTTTGTTATAGCAAAGATTTGATTTTACAATTTGTTTTATTATAAGTCTCAAAATTTAATTTAATTTGTCAACTTTAAAATCTAAAGAGTTTAAAGAAAGAGTATAAACTCTATATCTATAGACTTTAAACTCTCACTGTTAAACAGGCCCTAAATATTTAGGGATCTTAAATTTTACATTCAAGTGAAAAAATCTGTAAATACGCTAAGCTTAATCTCTGACTGCATCAAATACAAATTAAATTTTTCTAATCTAATTCCTTGCCGTTTTAGCAAAAGTTTCATGCTTCCCGGAAGATTTAATAGATTTAATTTTTCCTGAAGTTTCCTGAAAAGGACAAAAAGACTTAATATAAACGAGTTACGAGTTTCCTGAAAAGGACAAAAAGACTTAATATAAACGAGTTACGTACTAATAGTGAAGATTGCGAGAAGTCTGATTTGCGCATAAAGAAAGCAAATATATTTTATTATGTTATTATTAGTGTACACACTTTGGACAAATTTTCGTTCAGTGTTGGTATTATGACCAGCATATGCCTTCATATGTAAGTATTGGAAATGAAAATACAAATATTGGATTTTTAAATTTTAATCTTCTTTTATTATAAAATTTATTAAAAATCTAATATAAAGAAAAAGGTGCTTCTAATCGCTTTTGATATGCACATTTTAGATGTTTCACATAATTTATCAAAAACGATGAATGGCAAATAATATAATATCTCATTACGGTTAAGGAATAAGGTCATAAGGAGATGGCGTAGCCACAACGTTAGTGTTAAGTTTATGGGCTTTGAGTGTTATCAATAATAATTTGCCGACCTTTTATATATCAACGCAAAATGTGTCATCAATTTTGTCAATGGTATAACATGAGAAATAATTTTTCTAAACTTTATACATATATTATATTTATTATAGTTTTTTTTAATGCCAGAACTGTCATCAGTTGACAAGACTTAAAGAAAGACATAGTGTTCTGACCGACAAATAAAAAAAACACTCTAAAAAGCTACTTTTATTTTCTCAAAATACTACATAACTAACTGTATAAAATTATAATATAAGGTATAAATGCTTTTCTTCTCACACTTCCAATTCGTATGTAAGCAACTGTTGTCACAACAAAAAGTATTATAATTAGGGGATAAAAATTACTGGATAAAATGGTACAAATTAAATGGTTTATATATTTGTGTATGTATTCTAACACTGGATAAAAAATCACACAGATTATTATTTTTTTGCTCTATTACAAGGCTACTGAAAAATGAGAAAACAATTACCATTTTGGAATACTTTTGTATATAGAGTATTATATTTTTTTCAAATTTAAGTTGAAAACCCCAAATAACCTTAAGTCGGCTCATGCTAAGAACGGCCAAGGAAATATCGCTAAAAATCCTCCTAAATATTCCTTTGGGTGATTTTTCATTTACTTTATTGTGGCTTTATTGCATATTTCAAAATAGAAAACTCCCTAAAATCTTAGTGTTTTTCATTGGAAATAGCGTAAAAATGGTGCCCAGACTTTTCCGCGTGACTTGACCGTGTAGAACAAATTCGCGTGATCAAAAGTCATTTGAAAAATGCGGTTAATAGTACTTTTCCAAAAAGTCAGTTCTCACCCATAAAGAGAGTTTTAGGCAAAAAACTGTTAGAGGCAGTAGCTTTTTTCGGAAAAATTAGTTGAGGCCTATTATTTTTAAAATTTATAACAAAAAAACTTTTTACTGCATTTCCATAGTTCCGTTTTGCAACCGGATATATTGAAAAAGATATTGGTTCAATATTATTGGACATTTCAGTACATTATTGTTCAAGTTTTGATTTAGAACATAACTGTCTGCAAAATCTAAAGAAGATCAAATGCCCCTGAAACGAATATATTCAGTTTATCGTTCAACATAGTAATTCCATTTTTATTATTGGCATAATTTAAATTTATATTAAGTGTGATTCTGTGCTTCTACTAGCTTTCTGATGCGGTGTCAACCACCATTTTAAGGCTGTTCTAAATAACATTTTTTAGATTAAAATTTAAAATATTTTTGTATATATCGCCTTTAATGCAGAAACTTTTAATATGTTTAGGCATCGTATTGTACTCTGGATTAACTTTCTAACGAGTAGACAGACTTAAATTTTGGTGCACATTTACTATACTATAAGAAATTACTAAATTTGTCGGAAAAATGTGTTTTGGCAAAATGCGAATAGCGCTGCCTATACCAACCGAATTTTAAGTATCTATAAATTACATATGGTTCTCAATAAATCAAGCTTTGAATCGGTGGTTTTATCATCAATTTATGATACATTAACTATTTGAAATAAATGGATTTAATTGTTTACATCGGACGGATGCCCTAAAAGGACAGTAGTCAATGTCCGATCACATTATTTTTATAACGAATTTATTTCGTCATAATTTTCAATTAATATTTGTATTTTGTTCCTTATTTTCCAACTTATTATCGCGTATAAAAATCAATTGAATTTAAAAAGTGTTTATTTTTAACCTTTTTTCAACTTGATAGGTAATAATAATCTAATAGGTAATGCAAATTTAATGCTCCAGAAAAAATATCCCATACCTTTAAAAAGTATACATGCTTTTTATATAAAAAAACCTTCTTAAGTAAATTTCTGTGTTTTTTATTACCGACTTTTATTAACTATAATTTTTAAATATGTTACAATATAAGGCGGATATTAAAAAAAATGGGAAAATAAATGCATTGCTCGACCACTAGATGGCGTTTTTTGTAAAAAGAATACAATTATACACAATTATATGAAGAGGTTAACTTGACAAATGTTATAAATGTTAATAAATCTATTATTTTTTTGTTTATTTATTTTTTTAAATTAATTGTTAATTTTCTTAAAGTGAATATACGAGTAGTTGAGATTAATTAACAGGTTAGCGGTTCAACGTTCAACTGCATGACATGAGCTAAAATATGTTGATTGGGTCTTAAATAAGTAATAATTAAATAAATTAATAAATATCCGTATATGAATATGGTCCATGCTACATCAATATCTGTCAAATATTTGTGAATACTAAACACACACTTCCAATGTTTCAGCATGACAGAGGCAAGTGAAGGGAAAGATCCAGATTTCTACACTATTTTCGGAAATTTTATAAAACTAAACCACAAATTACAACTGAAATTTGTATAAAATATTAAAACAATAAATAAAAATTACTGGATCAACGGATTTGGTATCAACGGATAAAACTTTTTATAATAATATTATTTTATACCTTGTGCGAAAAAACCAACCCCATCCCTTACATGAATGTGAAATTAAAAATTTTTAATATTATATTAATACATTATGTACTATATTTGTATATGAAACTAGAATTTCTCGAAATTAAAATATTAATATTAATAGGAGCTTGTTTCTTCTTGATTAGGTGCAATATATTAAACCTATTGAAATTACCTAAAATTTAAAACATCCCACACATACATTTCAATGGCGGAGGCTGTTTATTAAATAAATAAGCTTTATATTATAAAACATATATATATGTATTATAATTTTTTATATACTTTATATTATAATATACGTACATATACCTATATATGTTAAAAGAACAGCTACAGGATATGTCACACACTTTTAGCCAATTTTAAATACACAGGTGGACGATCAAGTTTAAAAATTTAGTAAGAAGGATACAAAAAAAATTAAAAAAAAAATGATTTCGTAAAACTTTTGACTAATTAGTTATGTTAAAAGTAGGAATAGTATAGTTATTTTGGAAAAGTGAGATCCAAATTATTAACTATATAGTATTATATTTAAATAGATAACTTTTTTATGTAACAATTTATTTTGCCAGATGTTTCATATCTAAAACTTTATAAAAGAAAGCATTGAAATTTTATATTTTATTGAGATAGAAATATTCGTAAAACAAAAATCTTATCCCCTAAATATTGTTAGAAATTACAATTTTTTCACACATACCATATGGCATATATGTACACATTGTTCAAAAACAACTTTTTGTATTATGATTTAAATCAATATTCTTATAATATTAAATTAATATCATCACAATTCTGGTAACACCATGCAGTTCTTACATACATGTATAAAAATAAATATAAATACCGTATATAGTTTCATATATAGTGTATATATTTATATGAAAGCATGATATAAAAACGATGAAGTTCTAATAGCATTTCAAATTAATTTGCTGGCAGAATTATTCTAAAATATCAATTTTTATCTCTTTAATGTAAAACTGTGATAACCTCTTAATAAATTCGCATATGTTGTATAAGTATACTATGGATTATAAAGAAAACCTAGTAAAAGAGGAAAAAACAGATAGAAAAACTTTTCACTTACATTACATTTTCAAATAAAAAACGTAACAAATAAATAATGAAACTCCAATTAAAAGTGTAAATATATGCAATTCAGCAGGTCAACTGGCCAAATCTATATTATAATCAGAATCAGAGTAAGCTCTAATTTTAACGTCAAACATCATATGTTTACAATTTGTGACAGCTAACTACTGCAGACGCAGAAGTAGAGCACATAAGAGAACGAGGCATCACACATATTGTATATTGTTATCAACATCAAAATAATAACGGCATCGCATTCGCGTATAGGCTATAAGAACATAGCTCCAAATTAAAAGTTTAAGTAAAGAAAATATCATTCACAATTTTCCTTTAAACCAATTTCCTTCACAGTTGGTCATGTGCAATAGTGTAAAAGTTATTGATAAAAAATCATAAAAAAATCGACACTTTTCATTATAATATATAATTTATATATGAAATTTTGTTGAATAAAATGGTTCTACAATAACAATCTATCTTTTAGTAGAGTTTTACAATATTATTTGTTTTTACATTGAAATAGTAGTAGATAAAATTATTTAAAAACCAGCAAAAGTTTGATATGAGATTCCATGAATAGTATTTATATTGAAATGTTTATTTGTTCTGTTGTTGTAAAATTGAAATCAGTAAAAATGATAAATTAATTATTGTATATTAATTAATAATCCACGCTAAATTGCAATATGTTACTCTGACATAACGAAAACACTTTCCAAAAAACAAGTACCAATTGAATGACACATAAATATAGCTTAGAATGACCAATATTATAAATATTTATCGTTGCATCCACTATTTACTTGATATGGAAAACAAACTAATGTTGATACATTTACCTTGATTATGAGAAATAAATTCAATCATACATAGCTATACATTTATAAAGAATTAGAATAAATTGATTTCTAAAACAAAATATATAATTTATTTAGTGTTATGTTATTTGAAAAAGGAAATATGTATACTAAATCAAAAATTTATTTAAATCATCAATAAAGAATTTATCACTTTTATAGTTATTAAAAATAAAAAGCTTCATTTTTCTCTTATAATGTGAAGGAATCATCTCTCGATCAGCAGTAAATTATTATCTCCAATTTTCGGATGTTTAAATGTAAGATAATATGAAATATATTATGTAGTTTAATATAATTTTATATTGAGTGTTGCTGCACACAAATTGTGTATTATACCAGCTTTTAGTATTTTATAATGTTTTATATGATAGTTTCCTGATACTTTATAATTATTATCTCTTATAGTTGAATTACGTTCTAGGGTGAAAATTTTTAAAATATAATTAAAAGGAAAAAAATTTTCCACTTAGATTAGACAGAATATTATATACATTTTTTTGGGTCGAAAGGACCTTTTTGCCTATTTTTATATTAAATAGATAATTTATTTTTTATGAAAGATAAGATATATACTATTATAAATTTGCACCAAGTGCAAAAACCAAAACGGACATTGTCCAACCAAAAGCAACAAAAAAAAAACACAAATTTACATAATGGTTGTCCTCTTAAACTTCTTCAGATTCCACATTAAGTTCTAAGTATGTGGCAGATTCTTGCCATTAACGACATTCGGTGTGTTAAGTGGTTTTTATTTATTGTAAAAAGGGTTGTATTGCTTGTACCGCAAAATAACAAATGTTTGCCGTAGTGTTTCGATTTATTTTTAAAAATCTTTTAATTTTTAATTATTGAAACTACGGGAAAAAATACTGGATTTTTTCATTGTCTTTTTTCACATATTTATTTTATTTAATTAAGATATATCATTCCACAAAAAAAAGTAGATCAATCAGTCTTATTTGACGGATGAACATAATCTTTATCTATAAAAGATATATCGGATAAAATTAAGTGCATAGAAACCCTTCTTTACAAAATAATGAACAATCGCTCGGATCGAATCCAACTTATTTTGTTTGTAATAAGTTTCCTTTTTTAACTTAAAGACCTATATATACATACATATTACAAAAACTATATTAATAAAAAAAGGGTGACTATAATCCTTTCAATTTGTGGCTTTCTATTATAGATATATAAATATATTTCTCATCTTTACAAGTAAATAATGTTAAACTTGTAAGGTATTAGGAAAATATCTATTCTTGAATTAAATTTATGAGTATATTTTTCAGGAAAAATGAACAAACGGAAGTAACTTTAAATTGTATCTTCTTGACTAAAATTATATATATAGATAATGATATGAAAAATGGGCGCTTTTATTTATTATTTTAACGTCCATGATGTTTTTTCTTTTTTTGAAAAATATCTAAAAACTTTATGTATAATTGAATATTAATAATTTAGCATTGCGTATTCCAATTCATTGGCTTTTTGGTTTATTTAATATTTTTGAATTTAAATAAAACCATGTGATTGAAATAGATTAAGTAATTAACCCTAACAAAATAGATTCTATATAAATAATGTATAACAATATGTATATACATATAAGATAATTGTCATATATACATTTTATAAAATGTTAATGTTATTAAAGTAGAAATTCAAACGGTTACTGAGAATAAATACTGATGAAGTACATTTATTTTTAATTAAGAATTTTATACCTAATAGTAAATAGTGATTTAGCATTTACAGTACTTTAAATAATATATGAATTGTTTGATAATAAAACTGTACATAGAAACAAAAATAAGAATATAAATTCTATTATGTACTTAGATAAAATTATAAATCTGCATACGAGAGAAAAATAATCAATTAATATATAAGAAAGTATTAAATTATAGTTATTAAATCCGCAAATTCCAAATACAAAATTAAATATTTATACATACATATACCTACATATAAGTTAAGGCGGTGTGAATATTAAAATAAAATATATTAAAAAAATACTACTATGGAATGACGATTAACTGGACGATGGACATCTGCACGATGGAAACTTCAAAAACCATTAATCCGGATTTTCTTTACAAATCATATTCATTTTCATATAGTAATGCTACGTCAGAACTTCTACCAGAACCCTTCGAAGTAATATTGTAATGATCATCAAACGAAACCGCGGCTTTCCAGCAATTAAATTAGAATTTTAATTAGCAATTAAATTAGAATTAGAATTGCATCACCACACCATACATCACCATATATGATGCAATTCTAATAATATTTTTAAATTAGCAGTTTTAGGTTATATGTACTAGATATTTATGTAAATATGTATAAATATTTTAAGGTACTTAATATTTCTTAGTTTAATTAGGAATATCAAAACGAATATATATATTATCTATTACAACATGCTTTTTTTTATATAAAACACATTAACATAATCATCATTTATGTTTGCGATAATGTGTTAATAGACAAAAATAAAAGTTTATATTAGAGTAAAAGTTGGTAGTAAAATGATTAATGAAGTAAGTACTTAGATACTTAAGGATCTATGTCCTCGCTTCCTTGAGAAATTAAGTGAAAGCATTTTGTTTTATCACTACACTAAATAACCGTTTACATTCCATATATACATACATCAGGTAATTGGAAAGAATATACATATATGTAAATATGTATACCATATATGAAGTTTTTTCTCTTTGCTTTATTTTTTTCAAATGTATGTATAGTACATTATAATATACATATTAGGATATGAAATATTTTGTATCTGAAATTATGCGACATAAATTAAGGTATTTTTTAACAGCAATTTATTATATTTCAGTGATATTTCAAAAGAGATTTAATCAGAAATTTGAATTGTAGCAATTTGATAAATGATATAATGATATGTATATAGTATGTCAAATATTAAAATATGAAATCTTCAAAATTTTGGATAATGGATAGGATGATATTTTTTACTTTTATAGGTACCTATGTACTATGTATAAATAGTACCATAAAATTTTTGTTACTACAATAGTAAACGATTTAAGTTTAAAGAATTTAAAATGTACAATAAAAGGATAAAAATCCAATTTTATCTTTTTCTTTTTACAAGTTTCTAATCAAAGGTTACATACATACATATTATACTTTTTCCCATCGTAGGGTATTGGAGGGCGTTATCTAAATGAATGATACACGTTAGAATTACTTTTTAATACAAAGTGGACCTTAACTTGTTTTATATGGATTCTGAACAATAAGCCAGGGAACTAAATATGCATCGGTTTTGTATGAGTTAATTACATTGTTATTGTTGACATATTTTTTCAAATCTCGAAACTTATATTTCTGCCATAAAATGACATTTCTGTCATAAAAATCTGTTCTGTCAATTCTTGTTTGAAACTATACTTGAAGTGAACATATATGTATGCATCGACCGAATCAAACCGCAGCGCAGCATAGTACAATATGAACCGTACCATATAATTATAATAACGCACTATGCTACCGTCATATTAAAAAGTGAAATTTTATGTTCAATTTTATCTTTTAGTTATTAGTCAAGTTAAGTCAGAATAATTGCATAAAAATATGTATTTATGCATAGGTGAATTATTTATGATTTTTGTAGAAAACTTTGTAATCAAATTGAACTTAAAAATTGATTTAAAGCTGTTAAATGTTTTGTAACATAAAATATAGTTTAAAACGTCAATTACATTGCATGTATACATTATTTATGTATGTTTATTTTAAATTACAAAAAAAAATTATGTCTTCCAGAATTTGAAAATATTTTTTATTTAGTAAAGGTAAAAAACTTTTCATATTATATTATGTACATACATATATAATTTTATTAATATTTAATTTCATTTATATCTATGTATAATTCATAAATTATGTGTTTCAAAGTAAAAAATGTTCTTTTTAAACAATTAAATCGATGGCTATGAGCATGTTGCGTGTTAGATATTCCAGAAAATTCATCGCACGATACACCATTTTGGAATTGTTTTTCTTAACTGATAAAAAATTATTTCAAAACAATAAAAAAAAAATATTATAATTTTATATACATACATACTTACATACATACACATATATAAATATATTTTATGTTATAAATAAAAATAAATTCTTTTATAAGAAAAATATGGCATAAAAAATTATCGGAAGATATGTAATTTTTTTATATATACAAATATGGCCGCTAAAACAGTTAAATACTAGTTACAATGCCTGGAAATGTTGTGTTTAAAAAAAAAACACGAACATGGCTTTTGTTTGGTTTTTATTTTATCGTACTGTGGGCTGTTTTTTTTTCTTCTTGTTTTTTTTTTTTTGAGTTTTTCTTTATAACTTTGGGAACATAATTATATGTTTGGTTTTAAGTTTTGAATTTCATTCCCAACAAAAATAACGTAAACTAATAATTTTATTTTCTCTAAGGCAATATGCATATACATACATACATATAATATATAATATTTATTTTTAATTTTTACAACCTTACTTGGAAGTCCTGCAGTAAAAAAAACTAACTAAATAAAAAATGAGAAAATTATTTAATAATGGATTGATGTAAAAACATCAACAGAAAACATAATTATGGTTCGTAAGTGTATATATATATAATATGTATGGATGTATATATAAAATGGAAAATAAAATATATACTATAATTATTTTTTATAGCGGAATGTTTTTAATAAAAGATATTACCTAAATTCGAATATAGGTATCATTAAAAAC
>OX457086.1:38226936-38383181 GCA_949752835.1 Empis stercorea | reverse complement strand
AATGTCCTAATATTTCCTTTTAGCTAATTACAAATAATAAATACATACATGATTAGAAAAATACTTTTCCCAGTTAATCATAAAAAGACAAAAAATTTTATTAATATAATTCAGTCTTAAAATATAAGTATACATATACGTAAATAATAAAAAAGTATTCTTTTAGTTTGTAAAATAAAATTTAGATATTTATAGTGAAATAGGCTACAATCAAACTGTTATAAATAAGTCATACTTTTGCATGTTTTATGTATATTATAAATCCATCTAGAAATCAATAATCCATATACATATACTTGTACGAACATTGAAAGCAATTTTTAGTGTAGTATATTGTACACCAAATTCTGTATAAAATTTGAATATCGCTAAAGCGAAAAATAAATAAATTTAAAAACTTTACATTTTGAAAATGCAATTCTATCACAATATATGATTGATTATACTAAACTTGCTTATGGTAATTTTAAAGCTCACATAGTATGGCATTTCTGTCATTTAAATCAATACTTCTTTAAGATATTTAAGATATTTCCGAAATTCGCCCCCATAAAATAAAAGTTTTTTTTGTTTTTCTCTTTGTTTTGTATATAATCAAATTTTTGGTAAAGGAAAAAATATATTGCAGCTGTGTGAAAATAGCAGAATATTTATATATAAATTTTTTTGTATTCAATAAAAAGAGAGCAAGCAAGGGAAATATTTTTGATTGACAGGGGGTGTGGACAATCAACCCAGAACAGAAAGGAAGGATGATCCCGTATACTGTTGGTTAAATTTTTGTCTCACCGTCATGTGTTCTCCAGTGATATATTCTCCCTACGGATTCGATTCACATTTTTTATATTAAACCGAGGCTATCCTAAAGATATTTTTTATATACATAGCTATATAAACAATATGCATACATACATACATATACATAATCTACTATTGAAACAAAATAATTATACTTCTTATGGCTATTATTTTATACCACGAAATATATATTCATTTTAATATTAAGACAAGTTTTTTAAACTGCAGGATGTGAAATGTTTTTTTGTTACCTTCAGGTAATTTTGTAATTAGTCATAAGTTTTTTCTTTAAGAAATAAACCACTCTCTTGTTTTTGCTATAATGGACATCACAGATTTTTTTATAAGAACTCGACCGTCAGTGGTGTATGTTTTCAATAAGATAAGAAAGTTTATATTTTTATAAATTAACTTACAAAGTTTCCAAACCAGGTTGGAAAATTTAATGGTTCTTATCTTGTAAAAAAATTACTAACACCAAAGAAAGTAAGAAAAATTATCACGAAAAATATTATTCCCCCAAAATAAAATTAATGCATATATATACACAAACCAAAATACAACAACTACATTAAACAAGAATATTTCAAATAATTCTAGGAAGTTAAGAAGAAAAAAAAACTAAAAAAGGATGACAAAATTTAAAATCCACAATTTATCGCTAAAAAGGGATTGAAAAGTCACCGCAGTTACAAAGTTACTAAATGGTGTGGGTATTCATATATTTTACTTATTATACAGTTAAATTTAAACATATGTATTTTCGGTATGTTAGACACGGATATTTTGTATTAGTAAAGTAAGTCGGATAAGCAGAAGGATATAAAATCTTCAAAAGTCATGTATCATTCTCTAAAACGGAAACGATATTTACGGGGGTAAATCGCGTGGTAGGCACGTGATCTCGCGACCATAAATTACAACTATGATGATGTTTAGAATCCGTATTTAATAGTACGGCACACTTTTTCTAATAAATTGAAAAATTATTTGTTTATAACACATTTAGTTATTTTAATAAAATAGCAAAAATCTTTGCAGGTATCCACAAAAAGTTATGACTTACATACATATCTATAAATTTAATAGATTAATATTATGATAAATTTTAACACATTGTATACCATAGTGTTTTTTTAAGATGCTATATTATATTTGTCTTTTTGCGTATTAAATTGTCTATCAACTTGCTTATTTTTTAATGCGATTAAATTGTGGTCATTTTTAAAATAATGGATAAAATTTGATATAATAGTATACATATGTATATATATTTAAAAATATTTAGAACATGATTATTTGAATAGCTTCATTTAATTTGAAATGTGTTTAAATCAATTGATAATATAATGGGTCTAATATATTTGGGGGGGAGTAAGATTTGTACTAATCAATCAAACAAATGTATAATTATAATATAACCAAAATCCTTTATTTCTATTAAAAATCATAGATTAAACATTAAACGGGCAGTTTTAGATATTGTTTATCAATTCTCAACATCGTGAAGTATATATAAAAACGATAGTAAATAATAATATTATTTAATTTAAAAATATCGAATTATTATTTTGTTTACAGTTGGTTATTTTATTGTATTTTATATACTTTTTTATAAGTTTACTTAAGCTTAATGTTCACTCTTCATATTATTTAGCTATAAATACTATTTTTTTTTTTTTTCATTTAAAAACATAAAATGATTTTATAATATATAGGTATACTGTATAGTATACATACTACATAAATATAATAACTAATATTATGCAAATTGTTATCACATTTTTTATTAAAAACGCTTTTATGATTTTTATATTTGTGTCTTTCCTAAATTTTAAAAGCGACAGCAATAAATGTAGCGTAATTTGTATTTTTTATATATTAAAAATATAAAAAATGTGCGAATAATTAATTTAAATTTAAGCTAGAAATTTTATATATACCTCCTCATCCTTACTGTAAACTAGGGTTAAAGTATATACATACATACTTATTTTACAGACTATTAACTGTTGTAAAAAAATAATAAAGACAAATTTCTGAACTCTATTTTTTTATGGATATTTTACTTCCTTATTTAAATAAATTTGTGGATTTGACATTCAAGGACTTAAGTAATATAAAAGCTTTTCAATTTCTCATTCATTTACTTAGTATATTTAAGATACTGGTAAAATTTATGAAACTAATTTAAAATAGTCGCTATTTACAATAAATATATTTTTAAACAATAAACTGGAATATTTATGTAATTTAATGTATATTTGAAATTATATTGAAATTTTACTAACAGATACTTTAATTCACCCCATTTGAAACGAATTATTTTAAATTTGAAATCGTTTTTATTTTGCATTTAAAAGACATTAAACGCAGTTGCTAAGATTTAAGTATATTTAGTAATGTTGTATACAAGTATTAATACTATAGTAGTATATCCATACTTTTGGAGTTCTGAATTATTAGTTCTTTTTATACATCATAGCATAATTTTTAAAGATTTCTTATACGAGTATATACATACATACATATATATGTGCCTAGTTATACATCTGTTGATATTCTATATTAATAATTTTTACTTTATTTACATAATTATATACACTTAATATTTTCGGTAACTTTTTTCTAAATTTGCCAGATACTGAATGTAACTATATATATGTATATATTTATATTTATTTGAATTTTCTTTATATTGGATTACACAAAACTGCTCCTGGGACTTCAGTGATCGCGAGTTTTCGTTATTGGAGATTAATTATGAAGGCTAATATTATATACTATTATAGTATATACTATTTTAAACAAACTATACAAAAACTTGAAATAAAATTTGTACTACATATTTGTGAATATATAAAATTTAATACTATATACTACTACTACTGTGAAACTAAATAAAAAAATATATCAACAGTACCATCTTTATCCATGGGATCTGATTTATAATGCATATTAAGAGATTTCTTAGTTTCGACCGTATTTTGAATATGTAATTCTACAATTACAATTATACATTAAATTTGTTTAGGGTTTTTTTTTAAAAAAAAATCCCTTATGTTAACGCTTTTCTGTCCGTCCGTCTGTCTGTCCGTCTGTCCGTCCGTCTGTCCATCTGTCCGATATAAACAATAAAAAGCAGTTATTTCACATAGTTACTGTACACGCAAG
This sequence comes from Empis stercorea, assembly GCA_949752835.1. Taxonomy (NCBI): domain Eukaryota; kingdom Metazoa; phylum Arthropoda; class Insecta; order Diptera; family Empididae; genus Empis; species Empis stercorea. The sequence continues at coordinate 38,379,209 of OX457086.1, read as the reverse complement.
TTCATGATAGACCCACCAATAGAAAGCTTCATTTATTGAGAACCAGATGTAGTTGATATAATTTTAAAATTCGGCCGGTAGACGGCGCTATTCACATTTTGCTAAAACATCCTTTTCCGTATAAAAATGTAATTTTATATAGTAAATGTGCACCTAAAATGAAGTTTGACCACTCGTTGGAAAGGTATTTAAGAGTAGAATACGAAGAATACAAAATATGAATTTACAGTAGATACATTAAAATGTATTACATTAAAAATGCAAAACCATAAAGGATGTCTAGAAGAAGTTGACAAAACCCATCTAAATAATATAATTATTTGATCACGGTATTTCGATGTATAATGTCCTATTGCGATGAAATTGGCACATATTTGATTGAATTAAGTATTGTATATAATTTGAACGTCGTCATAGTTTTTAATTTGTTTTTATCCCCTACAAAAACAACATAGATCGCTTCGCTTTGCTTAAACTCAACATTAACTTTACTACTATCAAGCTAATGAATATAGGTTCAAGATCATGTACCCATCAGGTAATCGAATTACTGAAAGTACTTACCTATATATATATATGTATTTCTAAAACAAAATTAAATAATATTTTTGAGTTTTATTTATTAGTAATAATCATGAATTATAATAATTTCAGATATTATCGTAAAAATAATTTTCATATATGTATTATAATAAACAAATGTAGATAACACAAATTATTTTCATCATGGTATAATAAAAACATTAAGCAATAAAAGCTTTTTCACGCTCGAATAAAATAAAGTCCCATTTGACGGCATGATGAACAATTTAATATGGCATTAAATTATTGGGAAAAGGTTAAGATTCCATTTCAAAATATGCTGGAGGTAAAATGTTTATCGTTAGAGAAGTAAATCTGACTCTTCACGTAATTTCTAGTACGTAATTTCTAACATTTGCACAGTACTGGGTGGCAATTGATAGCTCTATGGATTATAAATTACTAAATTATACCTAAAAACTTGCGTAAATCTATTATATACTTATATGCATGTGTATAATTATCAATTTGAATACATTTTCATTGGAAGTTATTAGGTAATGCCTTTTAAGTATACTAGAATAAAACTAAAATTTTCGAAATATTCTTAATAGAAATAATGCAAAATTTAACAATTTAAATTAAATGAAAAACTTTAAAAATTTTTTACAAAAACAAAAAAATATAATAAGTTAATATCTTCATTGTGATAATGGTAACTTTTCTTTATTATCGGTTATAAACATAGAAAAAACACATTATCTTATCTTATTTAAATTTAAGAACGACTCCTCTAACTAACTATAAATTTGTTATTTATGGACTGTGGTATCTAAAAACACATAAAATAAAAATAAAGAAAGCACACCTTGTTCTTGATTTTATAGTATCAAGTATCTAACCATATACAAATATAAATATGTACATAAATTTTACGTTCGATTCTTTCGAATATATGTATATTAACAATAGTTCCAAAGATTCTCTTAAAAGATATATTCCTCCCCATAAAAACGATATAAATTCTATATTTTATTAAAACGCGCTTTTTTCATTCGGTTATTGCCTGTAACTTACAGGTATTATATAGGGACCTAAGAAATCATACTTGTTTTGCAATTTAAATTTTTACCTCTGAAGTATCATTCTTTACATCACTGGATAAAATTTTTCTTTACCATTTTATATATTATCACATTTTCTCGTCAAACCACCAAACAATTTATTCAGGAAATTCAATATTTTGCGGTACAATGCACATTAAATGATATACATACATACACTTTCGTCTGAAAATTTCACATATTTTACGGCTGTGTTATAAAAAAATTATTTCTCATGCTTTAATTTCGGTAGTAAAGGAATATGGGGATATAAATAAATATTTATTATCAAATATTTTACATTGTTGTCACACTATAATTAATAAAGATAGCTATTTATTTTCAAATAACGTTCCATTCAATGTTTTAAAAGCTCGTAGATGTTAAAACTATAATTAGAAGCTAAGTTGGATCTTATTTTTGATCTCATATTTAGAAATTAAAAAAAAAAATTGTTTAACAAAAAAAAATGAATGTACATTTTTAATTTTCGAATATAATTTAGAATTTGAACTACTATTTTAATTTTTCGTTTAAAAGTAAATTTGCATTAATTGAACCAACAAAGTTTAGTTTTCATAAAATAAATAGCTTGATTGTAATTGTTTGCACTAATTTTCAATAAAATTCCAAATGCATGAAGAAAAGTAATGTATATATATAATTAAATGAGTAAAATATATTCGTTAGTGTTATCAGTATAACACATACTATTATTAAAGCCAGTGATTGATCACTTGCCTCGACATTTTCGTAATGAATTTACAAAAATCTTCAGTTTGTGTTTCATAATTATTAAAATTTTATTATATATTTTGTTATTAATGGAAAGAATCAATATAAAAGATAAACTAAGAGTTTCTGTAACCATGACGGTTTTAATATAAGAATACTTTTTTTGAAATCTAATCTGGACATTCTTAAATTGCTGTAAAATGTATTTATGTGTTTATATGTTAAAATCATCATAAGATGGTTTTAGGTTTTAGTCTAATATTAAATATGTAGAAAAAATATATGTAATTTGATGTTTGACAAAACAATATTTCCGAAAGCGAAAACGATATTTGTAGATGTCACCTATTATCATATATAGAAATGTGAGTTACTACCGAATAATATGTAATAATTGAATTACGCGAAAATATTATATACATTGTAATTTAAGTTACTAAACGAGCATCAACATATAATGTATATAAATATTTATACACAACTACATAATGGTTGTGAAGCGAGGTCCCATTTGACATAATTCACCCCAATGACTTACATATCGCTCTCAACATCATCTATCACTTTTGACTTGACCTTTTTTTTATCATACTAAAAAGATAATTTCAAACCCTGATGGTAATGTTGTTTCCCAAAACACTGCATAAACTGTGTGTGCAAAAAGTCTAAACTTATACCAAAATATGTATGTATATAATAAATGAATAAATACTCTTTATGAATGCGTATACTATCAACGTACAATTTACTTTAAGGAATGTACTATAACTATATGATGATATATAATCTTAAATACATATAAAATACACTTTTAAAGTTTGTAATAATAACTATTGATACAAATGCATGCGGTCTAAATATATTTTTTATAAATCTTTTGACTAAAAAATTTGAAATCATTATAGAACTGATTTGTCAAAAAAATCATTCGCTTGTCAAGGTAGCTTTAAATGAATGTTTAAACTGTCAAGAAGACCAAAGAATTTATTGCACACGAGGGCCGCATCAATTATTCTTCATAACAACTTACTTCTACCTACAATTTAAGTTATTACATTTTAGATAACATTTTGGGGTGAATTATACATATTTATATACAAAATTTTTGAATCACATCAACATCAGATTTCAACATATATTAGTAATTTTCATTTATCATAATAACGTTTCATCAAAGACCACATAAATAATTCATTAATCTTTGATTTCATGAAATTGTGTATAATTAATAATTTTTAGTTTATTTGAATATGAAATTTTTATCTAAAAATTTATTAAATTCATTGATATAGACCTGAGATAAGATGGAAATTCAGACTGAACTAGAAAAACTCAAACTGGTTCTATAAATGTTCTTCGAAAAATCTTAGGCATACGGGATACTCAGTGCTGGGTCAAAATGTCAAAAGAGAATAATAATATATGACAATGTAAAGCTGGAAGATCGGAGTAGTTTTATAAGTATACCATTGGTTCTTGCAATATCTATATACCCAATATGTTTTTTAATATAAAAAAGAAAGCAATTATGCATCAGACATTTTTAAATATGCAAAAAAGTGTTTTTAATTTTTATTTCCAGCTAATTTAACTTTTAAAGTTCAGATAAAAAATGTTACAATGTTGCTGAGTAAAATGAAAATATTGGTCGGCAACTCTGATGGAATTCTCAAATTTACGAAATTGTTTTCCAATTTAAACAACAATAACTTTAATTTTCTTCATTAAATATTACAAAAAATATAAAAAATTAAAATTAAATTGGTTAAAATTTTTTTTGAGATATGATTATCTGATAATAGTTTAGCCACAACACCCAAATCTGTGGCATAAAATTAGCCACAAACAATCTGAAAAAAATTTCCGATCAAAAAAATCAATCTGACTAATCTTAAATGGATGTAAGAAAGCCATCAAATAGATCAGATTCATTTGAACAAAAATAAGAAACACACCATAAATTAGAGATTATTTATTATGTAGAGATATCATATCACATGTTGTTGCACGTTATGGTAGAAATCCTGAAATATATTACAATTTATACAATATGTTTTTAGAACTATCTAAGTATTTAAAAGGCCAAATATGCTGCAGTGGTTAGTGCACCTACCTTCCAGCCGGAAGGTTATAGGTTCGAATCCATTTTAAACCATAAAAACTTTTATTTGGTTTTCAAATACTGGCTTAGTTAACATCCGGCATTGGGATAAAATTAATAACATCGGTGTAGGTTTTAAAAAACAAAGATTGAAATATACCCAAAATCTGTCAGTTCCAAAAAATATCCCTTTAAATGTCTCTCCATTAAACAGTGCAAATATGCTAAAGATTCATCCCCTAAGTTTAGGCAGTACCGTATTTTAAAAAAAATATTAAACTAGATTTATAGAGCTGAGAAAATTTCGAAATTTTCTGTTATTTTTACACACCAGAAATTAGAAAATTGTGCTAAATATTATTTTCAAATATTATACCGTATAGTTGGTTTTATGCGGTTACCCAATTTTTCGTAGTTGGTTTTATGCTGTTACCCAATTGACGCAACGGAAATGGATTCAAATGCTATAAGGACCACGAAACAATAAATAGTATTAAATTATATTTATGAACACAAAAAAAGCTATTGAACGTAAGACATTTCAGGGATTATAAAAAATTTCCCATTGTTTTTAACTAAGGGTTTAATTTAAAAGAATATTTAATGTAAAATTTAGAAATATTTACTATTCATAGAAATCAAGTGGTGTTTCAAATAAATAATAAATACACTCGATTTTATATACACATACACTATTTATTAATTTTTAAAATATGGAATTTTTAAATAGAGGTCTAAAAGGATGTTAATAAGTATATCCTAGTCGAGTCGCTGTATAGCCATTATTATAATCACTCATAGTCCAGGGTTCAACAGGCCAAAAGTTTGAATGTATTCGAAAGATACCTAGCAATTCTAACTTATTTAAAAAGCTCTTTCGTCCCAACTAAAGTCTGGCCGATGTTTAGATTTTAGATATTAGAAGTTTAGATTTCAGTAAATTCTATTAATAAATTCTAAAAATCAGTGGAATAATTTAGAAAGGATACATTACATGCATTTCCATTCTTACTTAATCTGCTTACTAATTCTCTTTAAATTCTGACGTTTTCACTAAATTATTTCTGAACAATTACAAAAATATAATTTTATTTAGGCGGATTCGGATTTAAAAATTTCGAATAAAATCGATATTTCTATACTACAACTGAAACTTCCCATATAAAATATATTTTAAATGGTATTTAACATAGTATAAAATATGAAAAATTGTTTTATTATATAGGCAAAAAAAAATAACAAATAACTTTTTTTAAAACTATTTTATTAAATTATTAATCGAACTAATTTTTTTTTGTTCTATAGGTATACATATTATATAATGCACCTTCAATATGTCTCTGACGGATGAATCCTTCTAAAGTCGAATATCTTCTTAACTAAACTAAAGTATTATTTTTATCTTATTAGCACGCAACGAAACTGATGTAGAATTATCTCTTATTTTTAATCGAGCACGACGAGCATATTATATATAATTTTCACACAAAAAGATAGCTTTGTAACGTTTTATTTATTTTATTTATACAATTTTTTTAACAAACTATTTACGAGCTTAAAATAAAGAATACTTAATTTAAGGGAAGACTTAACATTAACTATATCTGAAATACATTTTATCCTATTATTGCCTTTTAAAACAGCATAATATTCGTCTATTTACCATTTGTTTTCTTCTTCTTTCCCGGACGAAATGACACCTAACTACCTGTAGAAATGATTTTCTAACCATTTTCGCACTACCTGTAACTGAAAATTTATAGACTCGTTTTGGTTTATAAAAGGCAAGCTACAAGAAAATATGAGTTACTATACAAATTTGACGTTACATATACTGATATACTGAGAATATAAAATATTTTACGCTGAGGCAAAATAATGGTATAATGTGTTAAAGCCATGGATAAAGTTAACTTTGAGTTCGTTTTTATTATCTCACCAAAAATTACAAAAAAACAGGCATTATACTTAAAAAACAGGCATTATACTTAAAAATTAAGGAAATCACGTATATGAAGGTTCCCCAGTTCAATTTTTTCTGGTAAGGTGTCGTCGACGGCATATACATAACTATATACTTTTATTTATTTGTTTGATTATTATTTATTTTTTATAAAACATAGATCAAATAACAAAGCACAAAATTAACCCTCTAGTGCGCAAGAAAATATATTTCAACCATACTCTTTTTAAATTGTGCAAAAGTATATACGGAACAACGTTTGTTCTAGAAATATGCAAGTTTTTTGCCTCTAAAGGACACAATCAGCAAAAAATCCTTTGATGCATTTTTGCATCAATACGCGTTTAGTGGAACATTATAATTTTTTTAGTGGATAATTACACAAATTGTGAATTTATATAAATAATTTACCATTAAATTTCAACTTACCATTACTTAACATTAAATTTGAAAGTCCCAGAAAAAATCGCTGCACAAATTTCACATATCCAGTTACAATCTCACACTACAAAAATCAAATAAAAACTGACAAAACAAATAAGTCCGTAATTTTTTTTTTCTTATTATGATTTTGTTTTCAGTACAGAACGATTTAGAATAAATAGGAAAAAACTCAAAATTAATTTTTGCTTAAAAACTATTTAACATTTATTGCTGATATTCATATTTGCATCATGACGCACTAGAGGGTTAAGATAAGAAATACATAGTATTTTATTTTGTATGAAGACCATTAAAAATTTAATTAACTTAAGGACAGAATTCTGTGCTTAAGTAGAACATTGTCATTAAATTTAATATTTACAAATACTTAACAACCTATTATTTCAAAATGAAATTAAAAAAAAAATTATTTGAAAATAAAAAATTCCAATTTTTTCCAATTATTCCAATTATTTTTCTTAAAAAGAACTTTAAATATTTTACTTAACCAAACCACACCCGTCGCAAATTTAAATATGAGTATAAGCAAAGAACATAGGTATTTGTGAATGGCTTTGGTACAAGCCATTCACAATTTCCTGGCTAAGACCTACATTTTTTATATGGCCGATCGGTGTTGGTATTTTTGCAAGTAAAAATTATGTGTGATTTTATGGTAATATTTAAGGAAAATTATATATTAATTAGAAATTTTAAAGTGGTGGATTAGATTTTTCCGCTGATATTTCACAGGATTGCAAAGCAGTACATCGTGAAAAAAAATTGTGTTATCTATGAATTTGCAATTTGTTTGGTTTTTGTTTGATTTTTTCACAACTTTTTCACGGAGATTTTGGAGACCGTGTTCAAATTTCGCTATAAGCTCGCGCTGCATATGTGCTTTAATATAATATTTTTTCGATTCCAAATTACATTTTTTTGTACTTTCAAAAATAACTAGATAGAAAATATAACAATTATTAATACAAATATTTGAATATTTTCTAAACTACATATATGCATATGGCAATAGAAATAAAGAAAATCAATGGAAAGAGTAAAAAAAATTTGGTATGAATAAATTACATATTAAATAACTATAGTGGTATATTGACATTGATATAGCATTTTAAATGAAATTATAAGCGGGGTTACCTTATAAATTATCTGGTCTTTGTTAATTATTATAATAAGTAATTATTTTATTTTTATTCCATTGGAAATTCCAAATGACTGCACCAAAATGAAAGATATTCCAAAGAAAGATATTGTGCGTAGATTTATTTAAATATTTAATTTACATTAATTTTATTAATTTATGAATAAAACAAAAGTTAACTAAAAATCTTGTTTACCAAATGATAAAATCAATAAGAAATTATTAATGTTACAACATTTCATTGAGTATACATTTTTGAAATAATTATTAAAAACACTTCCTAGTGCAAAATAATTAATTTTACTTAATTCAAAATTTCTTAGTAATTTATTATAAGTTTAAATGAGAAAAATTTTATTAAAAAATATTTAATTTTCTTTATTTATTTGAAAAACTTATAATAACAAATTTTATTGCAGCCAAGAAAAATAATATCAATAATCAAGGCATTATACCAGCACGCAGAATGTTCCGTCCGAGCTACACAATGGAGAGATCATCAGCGAATCGTTCAAAGTTGACTCTGGAGTTAGACAAAGATGTGTCTCCCCTACTGTTCATCGTAGCCCTAGACGAAGTATTAAGTATCAAAGTAAATGCCAACGCCAAGGGTATAAGATGGTCACTTAACAGTTGACTTGAAGATCATACACCGACATACAAGACAAAGTAAATGATGTGGTTAAACATGCAGAGTAAGTGGGCTTAAAAATTAACATCCAGAAAATCCAGTAAACGAAATATATGAGAATCAACGCTAGAAATACCAGACAGGTCAAGATACAGAAAATGGTCATAAAGGATGTTGACGACGTCTGCTACCTCGGCAGCATCATGGCAAAAATGGCGGCGCAAAAACAGATTATAGAAAGCAAGAGCAGCATTTGGCAATTAGGAAAAATATGGAGATCTTCACATTTAACAAGGAAAACAAAGTTAAGATTATTCAACTCCTGCGTCAAGTCAGTGCTTGTTGGTTAACAAAAAAGACATAGGAAAAATACAAATACTTGTCAACAAGTCGCTACGAATACAAGATCTTCTGGCCACAAACATTGACCAACGAAGAACTAAGCCTCATTACAAAGCAAGAGCCAATTCTCCAGGAAATACAAGGACCTAAATATTCTCCAGGAAATACAAGGACCTAAATATTCTCCAGGAAATACAAGGACCTAAGATAGGCCACACGCTTCGTAGACCTGCAAGGTTAATTGCCAAACAAGCACTAGACAAGGAAAGAGAAACGTTCGACGATCAAGCAATACATGGAGAAGAACGGTTCATGATGAAATTAAGAAAGTAAACATGACATGGTCACATATAAAAGTTACGGCACAAACCAGAGTATAGTGAAAAATTTGCACAGAGGCCATATGTTCCCCCGTGGAATAAATAAGGGAGAAAAACAAAACAAATTATATATGAAAACTTTATTCCTAATATGAAAATAAATATACATCTTAATGCTCTCAGAAATAGTATGGAACTACATTGTGCTTAAATGTTTAAGAGCGCCGAGCCAGTGTATTTTAGGGATTTTATGTATCACAACAATTATAAAAAGGGCAAGGCCCGATATTAATATATGGATTTTTCATAACTATTTAATTTCCATTTTGTTATACATATATACATAAATCATTCAATTATTACTATAATAATTATTTAAACTTATTTTTACTACAAATTAAATTGTATTTGCTTATTAAGGTATGTAAATATAAGTATATAAGCCATAATGTGTATGCAAACTAACATATAAATGTAAACAAAAAACACTTAAAATTTTTGCATCTATACTATGTATATATACGACTGCGTTCATATGTATGTACGTAGTTATATTTAGTTAATACCGAGATTTAAGTTTTTTTTATTAAATTCAAGAGTTAAAAATATAAGAATCAAAGGAAAATGTCTCGGTGCAAATTCGACTTTGAATTAATTATATCAATAAAATTATATAATGTAATATAACAAAATCAGTAGAAAGACTTGAAAGATTATATGCAGTTCTTGGAACTTATCATACAATTTTTTTAATATACATCATGGAACAAAAAATCTGTTTCAAGCTGTCGATTTTATATTTAAAATTATTGATTTATCAAAAAACAGTTTTGAGGACTTTTAGTAAATTTCAATATTTGTACCTTATTTATTTTTAATACAAATACAAACCAATAATTACCATTGAAAAATTGGACAAATGAAATGAAAAATTGGACAAATAAGAAAGTATATATTGGTGTAAAACTTCTGAAATTTTTTTTGAAATTCAAATTTTATCTGAAATTAATGATAAAAATTGAATTTTTTTTAAAGATTTCAGATAAAATTTGAATTTCAACAAATTTTTCACAAGTTTTTCACAACAAACATGACTTCCTAAAAAATGGTTCCGAATAGTTCTAAACAGTTTAGTTTAGTATGGTCCAAGTTTACGAACTGCTCTGTCGATAATTAACTAAACTGCGAAATCTACAGAGATTCTAGTTGTATTACATTTTAATCAATAATTATTATAAAGTCACGTATTAGTTAAATCAATAATTATTATAAAGTCACGTATTAGTTAATAAATAATTTCCAAATACATAACGTCAAATTCATACTAAAAAATAATGAAAAATATACCGCGCGCGGCCTTTATAAATCTACTTTGGCCATTATGGTAGCAAATGATTTTCTTACTTCCGTGTAATATACAGTAAAATATGAAAAACATATTTCGATCTATACTCCTGCTGTGGATGATTCTTATTTTTATACAAAATTTTATTTAAGTCATTCGTACTGAGGATACTAAAATTATTCAATTCACAATATTGATAGTAACAATACATAATTTATTATAAAATAACTCCAACACGATTTGTTTAAAAAAAATTTAGATTAAAACTAAATATTCTAAACATATAAAACAAACAGGGTAAAAATCAGTTGAGATGACTTAACAGTTTAATTTTTTTTTATTAAATTATAATAAAAAAAATTTATAGCTTTTAAAACATAGCCACCATTTCGCCACCGTAATTATTTATTTTAAACTGTAACATTTACATTGCCATGATTTTCTCCCTCTTAAATAACCACACGTAATGTCCTGTTTCTCTTTGGAAGATTCCAAATGAGTCACAAAAAATTCGTTTTCCCAGTACAGTTTAGTATTAATGGTTTTTTTTATAATTCAAAAAAAAAGGGGATGATATCGCTTAAATTTTTTTTTTAAATATCTTTATGACCTGCCACCACACTTTTATAAAATATTAGATTAATGATCTGTGTATATCTGCGCATAGAAGGAAATCATGTTGTAACCGAATATTATTTTAAACATTTTTTATTATTTATATTTTTTTAATTAAAAGTAGAATTGAAAAATTTTCCTTCAATCATCATATTTTCGAAAAGTTGCTTGCCAAAAATATACTACATATTATTTCAGCTTTTTTCAATTTTTTTGTTTTAGAAGGTAACATTAAATTTGTCAAACCAATGCATAATTTTTTTTGTTTAATTGAAAATATTATTGCAAATAGGCACCTAAATTTAGTGAAATAATTGTTTCCAAAAATCTTTTTTAATAATTTAAGTTGATAAAAATTATCTATACATAAATAAAGGGTGGTTTGCGTTTCAGCATTATTTTATTAAAAGATTATATAATTACTTTAAATGACTCAAATTTTGTGTCCTTTTGCTTCGATCTTGTTTAAATATATATAGACTTCTAACAATATGCTAATGTGGCGCAGTAAAAAGATGTGGTTAATTGTTGTTCTCCAGCTGAATATCTTTATCTTTTCCCTTTTGTTTTAAAAGGGGTTTAATGATTTTACTATATTACCACAATGGTCCATTAAAAATTAAAAGAATATAATATTTAGGGTTATTACTTTTACTTTCTTAGCGCGATTTCATTTACCCAAATTGTTATTATAATAATTTTCGAGTTTTACTTTTAAATTATTTTTAGGTAAAAATATGTTTAGCAAACTTTAGTGATGATGTTGTTCGATATACTTATATACATATATATATTATATATCTTTGGTATATAAAGACTTAAATTTGAAATTTTAGAATTAATATAAAATAGTTTATATGAAAGTTAATTGGTAATTGATTTTAATCAACGATTCGCTTAATTCAAAATACAACTACGAGGCATAATTCTTACAACAATATATTGTTGATAACATTATAACAATTTGTATAATTTATTTTTGTGTATGTAATTATAATTTGTATACTAATTTATGAATAGTTTATAATTTAGTAGATGGAGAATCAGTATATTCAAGAAGTGTAAATAGTTAAAGGTGCGTCTTTTTAATTTGTTTAATAATATTATATATTATATTTTGCTTAATATTATCTAATCATTATATTAAGTTATTTTCGCAAAATATATAAAAGTATATCTTCTTACCAGAGTATAGCAAAAGTATCGTTAGTTTAGCTCTGTACAGCTAAATTTAATTTTAAAATAAATTAAATCTTTTCTGCCATAAATTTGGTTTAAAAACGTTTTTATAAAAATATATATGTATATTTAAAATTTACTAAGTAATTGCTAACTAATTCACTTTAGTTATATCAGATATTATATAATAAAAAAATTACTCAATTTAATTATTGATTCTTTATTGCTTTTTAACAGTTCACCGACTGTATAATGGGATCGTTTTAAATAAAATCAACGAAAGTATAAATATAAAAAAAAATTTAATTTTATAATCATTCAAATTCTTTTGCCATTATTTAAATTTAAAGGATAATGAAATAAGAATGGTAAATTCTATTCTTATTTTTGCCTTGCCTTTAAATTTGGGTTTGGCATTTTGTTCAATTTAAACCACAAAAAAATACTAAATGGTATGGAAAAAATTAAACTATGCTCTTGTTTTTTTTTTTTGTTTAATCATTTCTTAAACCCCAATTTTTTTTATCAACCCACAGGATATAAAAATGTTAAGGAAAGAGAAGGAATGTCTGGGGAAGAATGTCTGGTCTATTTATAAAAATAAAAATATATAAATAAGTTATATACGAGTGTATATATATATATATATATATATGCACTAAGATTACATGGTTTTTGTTATTCACAAGTACGACGTAAAAGAAAAAAAAAACAAAAAGGACAATTTTTTTATGAAATACGAAGTGGTGGATTATTTAGAAGTTATCTTTAATGTAAGAAGGATTTATCCTGATTGTTTTTAAAAGTTAAAAGAATTTAAATCCATTCCTTAAGGAATACCAATTCTGTACAATTATTTTGGAAACAATTGTATTTTTCACCAATTTTTTATTATTTCAACCAAGTTTAAAAAGAGATGCATTACATAGGTATATGTACATATTTCAATTTTGTCTAATTATTGTTTTCTTTAAATAAGTGTGAAATGAATTACAAATAACATATTTATATAATTTTATATATTAAAATAGCTTTTAAAAGATTTTTGGATTTAAAAAGCCGTGAATATTTTATGAAATACTCGTATTTATATAAATCAAAATGAAGAAAATTTAAATTATTTTCATATTTAACACAACGAGTGATTATTTTATTTTATTTAAAAATAGACGAAACTGTATATAAATCAGCACAATATGATCGCTTCGCTAAACTATTACTTATTTTTTTATTAATAACAATATGAATTATACTTAACATTTACACTGATATTAACAAAAACTGGGATATAAGTCATATTGGGAATTACGAGTAAAATAAAATATTAAACAATAACAATATTCTAATACAATTAAATTTATAAAACAGGAAAGTACCTATATTAAATGTCAAAAATATATTAAAAAATTAAATGACAAATTTCTAGAACTGAAGTTTCTTAATATCAATAAAAGATTAATACATATTCACAAAAATATGTTCTAAGAATTTATCCGGTTCATGTTATATATCTATTAAAATATAAAAATATCTATTAAAATGTAAAAAAATATATTTCAACTATTTTGTAGTTTTATTATATTACAGAGCTAAAGATAATAAGTATCAGAGGTCAACAAACATTTCTGCAATATAAACTATAAAGTATTAAAAAGATTTCCCTCTGAAGTCCTAGTCTTTGCCTTTAACAATAAATATTCCACACATATACAAGATTAACTGCTAACAAATTGCTCCCTAAATACTTCCGATATAGCATTCTCTCGTATATACATATATGTATATATATATATATATATATATATATATATATATATGTATGTACATAATGTGAATTAAGCATAAAAGGACAATAACATTTGTTGTGAATTATTACTCTGTCAGTGTATTTTTGTGACCTGGGGTGATTTTGTTTATTTCGGGTTTAGTTTATGTCAGATATTTTTTTTATATTCAACAGGCGAATCAAATAGTGAAATAGGTAAATTATAAGACTGTGGATATGTTAGTCGATTTAAAAATAATATTTATTTTTTAACTTACAAAAAAGATTACCACATAATTAACAAATCGATGAATAAATTTCAGGAAAAATAAACAATAATATTTCAATAGAATTACTTAACAGCATGAATTAAATTAATTTAATTGTACCATTCTCTTAATAGGCAAAAGTCGTTCATCACGATAAATTTTACAAGTTATTACAATCAATATTCACAATGGTGATGCCCAGTAATAGTTTTTCTTAAATTCTCAATTTAAAATAATAATATTAAAAAAGTACAAATTAAAATTGAACTACATAATACTCGTATATGCATTCAAGTAACACAATACATATATAAGTTGTGTTGTTATAAAATGACTTTCAACAAATTACCACCTTAACAAATTATGCAGTTTCGCTGCAGAGTTCATAGTTTCTTTATAAACTTCAAGGATTGCGGTGAATTTTTTTCATTTCTTATATTTCAAAATTTAAGAAAACAGACAAATATTGTCTACAGTAAAAACATGATTTATAAAGGCTGTATGTTCTTTTATAAATAATACCTGTGTATATGCTTAACTTAATACAATTCTAAACATAAGATATAACTAATTTTTCAAAAACAAAAGATTAATTAGAACCAATCAATCGAATTTTAATTTTTTTGTCTGCTCAGGAGTCTGAACAATAATAAGAGAGATTTTTAGATATTTTTCAACCACTGTTTGGTCTACCTAATAAAAAATATATTAACAATTTGGGTAAACTATATACATTCTCTCTTACGAATGAAGGGAAAGAGATATAAGTTTTGACAAATGAATCCAAATAACAGGTTTCCCATCGTATCGACGTAAAATATATATATAAATATATATATATATATATATATATATATATATATAAGTATGTATATATATATACATATACGTATACATATATATATATATATATGTCATTTATTGCATCATTCAAAATCATTATTTAATTCTTTTCTTTTGAGGAATATAAATGAAACTTAGGACGTCTGTCCATCATCAGTCATTTACTACTCCTTCATTGGTGATTTTTACTTGTCGGCTTGGTAAAGAAGTAAAACAAAAATATTTTTACAAATGATCGCAAATAACATGTATTGAATACAAGAAAAATTTCAAAGTCTTCCGACCTCTAATAATTATTGTTTTAAAAAAATTGTTTAAAATTGGTATTTCATACTTATATTAAGTAGTACAATTTGGCGCCATGTTATACCTAATGATTATGCATAGTTAATGGTGGAATTATTTCCGTTTAATAAAACCTTACCCATTTTAATTCGATTAAAGTGAATTAAATCATTACGAAATATACCTTGACTATTGTTTTTTCTTGATGTTTTCTTTTCTTTCATCCACGGATATTCGGGTACAGAATCTATTCCATCACCTGTTCCTGTAGGAAAACCTGTTAATGATGTTCCCATTTTAGGGCTATCTGGACTCAAATGATTTAAAAATTCTGCCATCGAAGGTTGAGAATTAATAAATCCACTTTCAGCAGTCATCCAATATGAAGTATCTGCATTTCGTTTATCACAGTTTTGTGCATCTACTTTATTACCCTGTGGCATTCGTGGAGGAGTAGTTTGCACAGATTGCATATTTAATTGATTTATTGGTGATTCTGATTTTACTTGAGCACCCATTTGGATTGAATCTAAACTACTACAAACTTCTTGCATTTTGTTTAAAAAAAATTAAAATAACCACTAGAATTAAATGTTATATTTGATATCGTATTGTAATATTATTCATAGAATTCGAAAGCGTAGAATATTTTGATGCTCATTATTTAAGATTTTATGATGCATCCATGGTATACCATGGTATATCTGAAAAGAGACAATTTAGTTCAATTAAGACTCTTGTAACCAAATTAAAAAATTTGGAAGCATATATATAACTTTTGTGCAACTTATAATTTAGAATTTTTTTAGATCTATGTATATTCCTATAATTAATTACATTAACATCTCGTAATTGTGTGTAAAGATATAAAGTAAAGAGTTAGTCTCAATATAGAAGTATAACCCAATGTGTTTAGTTACCACAAAATATCCACGCGATAAGATGGCCTTATATTTTAAGTAACATTGCTTATGACTATACATCGTATATTAGAAATAATATGTAAATTTGCTATATATTATACATAATAAAAGTTAGAAAAATAATATAAAAAATGGTAATTTACGCTGTGAGTAACTTAAATACATTTAAAAAATGTCACATATTATTTAGTAGCATAGAAACCAATATATTATATATGTATATAGTCCTCCTATTAAAGAATACAAATACAACTACAGGTTTGCTGGGATTTATATAGGATTATATAGTTTCTGACCAATTAGATTGCTCAAATAATATATTTCTACTTATGGATAAAATTTAAACAATGTTTATTTATTGTTTTCATTTTTTGGCTGACGACCAACTACAACAGTCCCTCGAAGGAGTGCCAAATCAGTCCAACTCTTCTACAAAGGTGATCAAGGTAGACCAAAGACCTGCATTGCAGCAAAGAAAAATGTTAACCTTCTATCTCAGTTACGACCAAGGATACCACAGCGGTTGTGGGGGAGGGGGAATTGGATGGTAGAATAAAGCAGATTAGCCTGTCATCTGTATACTCAGTTATTGCACATAATATGCATTATGATACTAAATACGAATCACGTAATCGATGCTATGTATGGATGAGAAATTACATTTTCACATCAAATAATTCCAAATTAACCGAAAAGTAAGGAATGATATTAATCATACTGAATACTTACTACTATCGTAAGTTAAATAGCAATTGCTTTGTACCTTACGATAGTAGTATTCGGGGCCATCGATACCAATTTTAAATATTGGTGTCATAGAAAAAACGGGTCAAACCGATAAGGTATAGGAGTTTATTACTATAGGAAAATATGCAAATAAAGTATCTAATAATTTTAATTTAATTTATATGAAATGTTAAACTATTTATAAAGTCGTCTAAATTGGAATAATTTTTCTACATAATTTACTATAAAGTAAAGCTTTTAATATTCAGACTTTTTGGAATTATCCAAACTTTCAAATATATAAATTATATATCCAAAAAGTCCATCTTCTTTCTCGCGTAAAGATAGGCGATATATAATATTATATTATTTTTCTCTTACCAACACTAACAAAAGAAAGAAGAAACATTAAAATATAATTATTGAAATTTGTATAACCTTTAACCGAATATATACATAAGAACAACGTTCAAAACTGATTATGAGTTTAACTCTATAATTAAAGTTATATGAACTCTTTCCATTAAAATAATAGACTTTAATTGTTTTTGTTACTTAACTTATCCCTTTGGAATTTTTGAGAATTTAAAAAAAAAATTTGATTTTCTCAACTAAAAAATGTTACCTTATTTAACTGATAATCTATTAAATTAATTTAGTTCAATCATTAAATTTTTTTTAAATATTCTCTTTGTTGCAACGCACCATTTGAGCTTAGAACTCATTCTCTTAGGTTTTCCACTATTAAATTATAATATGGTATACTACGAACTTTATATCGATTTAGCAACACAGTTAGCGAAAGCATTGGAACAAGCTACGATAGTTTCAGAACTGAGTCAATAGAAGGAAAATATGTAGAACTATGTATATGAGGCATTATTGTAAACCAAAGGGAATTCTCATAGTATTTTTTAGAAACAAATATGAAATGGTAAATTTAGATAAATAATGCGTCCCTGTTCGATTTTAGCTTTTATTAAATGTTTTTCTTTTCCTTCCCAGATTATTTTTCCAAGAAAAATTAACTATTAAATATTATTATTTAAAATTTCTCTAATTTTGCTTTTAATCGAACACAATATTCAATTTATGTATATAGCACCTTAAAATATGTAAAAATTCTTACTTTGAAAGATTTTATATAATTAAGCCTTTTCATTTTACATATTATATGAATGAGGCAAATGATTTCAATTTATTTATTAATGCACTTAAAAGAAATATAATTTTAGAAAGTTTTAAGATTTATTGACAAGTGAATTAAAAATGTAAATTTTTGATTGCCCACAACGGAAAGGGAAGGTACGGAAACAATTTCTTTAGATATTCTAGTTATTTTTACTTTCCCTTTTATAAATTCACATTTTTTAGATTCTTACTTTGAAAGATTTTGAAAGTACAATTTCAGACTTCCATATAAACCGTTTGCAAAATATAGGGTTTTTAAAAAAATCAAAAAAAGCCGATTGAAGATAACATTATTTTTATACACCAATAAATTATATTTTATATAGATTTTACTATATTATAGCTTTAACAAAACTCAAAAAATTCAATTGGTTTAAGACTTATTATATGTTCATTATTGGTAATATTCGAAATTTAAGGAGGTGTAACTCGAAGAAGGAAGAGATAGAAGTAAATTATATTCTACTGGACCTATTATTTTATTATTCTCAATCTATAGTTTAAATTTTGTGTTTTGTCCTATATTAAGGGATTGTGTAAACGGACGGACAGACAGAGTGAAACTAATATACACATTTTATACCAACTTGGTTGGAAATATGCTAAAAACAATATCACTTTCCGCAGTTTTCAAATGCTCAAAGTATAATTAATATTACTAGGTATTCAATTCTACAAATTAAATATTTTAAGTATTAATTATTTATATATGAATAGTGAAACTTTGATGCGTTTTTGGTTTCTAATTTGGAAAATATGATATTTAAAAATAAAACAAAATATTTTCAAAAACATTTGTAATATGTTTTAATCATATTCAGAACTCTTTTTGTATAGTTCATTATATCTCACACATTAAGCATAATTCTGCTAGTATTGGTTGAATTGAATTAAAAATATATTCGAATAATGTGTTTAGAACTGTTCATATGTTACTACCACAATATGAACGAAAATAATAACAATAATGTGAATAGATTTTTCGTTAATATTTTATGGAATATTATTTAAAATTGCATAATTAAGAATTCAGTTACATTATAATAAAATTTCTTTTCTCGATCTCTAGATTTATATAATTAATTTAAATATTGCTATTGATCGAGAAATATAAAAAATACAATTTAATTTACTACTATACAAAGTGTATTATGCGATACACCATATTATGTGTAGTGCTCGTTTCACGGCAAACCATTGAAATGAAATTAATTGTAAATTTTGCAAGTAAAAGATAATAAAAAAAATTTAATGTGTTTTTGTACCATTATTCAAAAGTTAGAATTTCGATGATAAAGGCACTAAAAAGTTTATGTTCTTTTGTATCCTGTAAAAGTACGTACCATGTGGTAAACTTAACAGATTATTAAAATATTTTTATGTTTTGTAGTATGGAAATTTATATATAATTTATTAATTTATGAACTATAAGAGGTAGTCGTATATATTATTTGTGGATATATACATTAAGTGTGAACCATCAAACTCTTGTCAAAACTCTTTTGAAACTCTTGTCAAACCTAAATTTTAGGGCAGTTTTCAATTACAGATGTATTTAAATTTAATAATTTACATTAATTATTTTTATTTCATTTTAAAAAATCAACATTTCATACAATAAGGAAAACATTAAATATATTTTCTATATATAATGGCTTAGAAAGATCCAATGAAAAACTTCATTAGTCCAATATCAATTATTCTGTGGAGCAAAATAATAAATCTCACAGAATTAGTGCTGTCCGTGTAATAGTGTGTCTTTACAAATTTTCTAATTTCGATTACTATATAAGCAAATTAAATTTTTCTTGTTTATTTTTTCTTTTTTCGAATATAGATACATAGTACATAGAACATTACTGAAAATTAGGTGTGGAGTTTCATATTTTTTAATATTTGGATTATTTGTGCTGAATCTAAAAATTTTTGTTTATAAGTATAAATTTTGGTTTCCTCTTTGTGTTCTTATATACATCAGGGGTTACAAAATATAATCAAGTATATAAAGTTTGAGGATAATACATAAATAGTATTGAAATAAAATCAAATATACCTTTATTTTAATTATCCATTTTAACAGCAGCCAAAAAATTTATTCTACAAAACTGTAAAGCATGTTTAAATAATTTATTGCACAATTATGAAAATTCTATTTACATATTATTATATTAATTATGTATATAGTTTATGTTGTATATTATTATATCACCAGAATATATTATAGCACTGAAATATTTAAAAATTAATTATTGTAACTTTCTATTTGACCGTCGGTTCATAAAAAGCACGGAATGATATCGGAATATGTATTTTTTATATAAAGAGTTTAAAAATATATTAAATTAAAAATGACCACATATTGACATTGGCGACGATCCTACACTCTTAGGAGTTAAAAATATTTTTCTGTCATGCGGGATGGACCATAGAAATGGGTGAGCCCACTGAATTTTTTATTTGTTGATAGTATTTAATATAATACATATATGTATATGTATTTACAAAAGCAAAGAAACACTGAAATATCAAAATAAAAAATTAATTCATACACTAACACTATTTGTCAACAAAAATAAGCCAACATGATTTATGTATTTTTTTTAAAAAAAACTATTGTCCCTCCTCTAACCGCATTACTTTTTCACGGCATGCGTAAAAAGTGAGACAAAAAAACAGAAATAACTATAAACTCGCCTTCTTAATTTTCAGATTTAAGTTTTGTGTGGTTAATATTTATTTTATTTTTATTATTATTAAACAATTATATTTTGTTTTGTATCCCAATCCAACACGCCTTCGACGAAGAATTTTATTCGCGAGAAATATTTCCAAGAAAAATAATATGTATGTATATATGAAAATTTCCATTTGGTTTTTATTATATATATTTTTAAATTCCAGTAATGGCAAAAAAAAATCTAGATCCACTTCCGATCACGAATACAATTCACTGCCCATAAGAATATACCATGTATAATTAAAAAAGTCATTCTTAAAATATTTAATTCTTTTTTACGTTGTATGGTCAATTTAAATAAATTAAGTAAAAATTTTATTTCATTTTTAGCAATGAGACTTGAAACTAGAATACAATTAAACGAAAGGAAATTTTAAACAATAAAAAAACACACAACTGTTGCGGCCAATAACACTAATCAAACTAAAGCAATGGCAATGATGCAGTGCAATTGGAAAGCTGTGTGTAACAGCAATATAAATTGAACTGGTAGTTTGAAACTGAATATTGCATGTGTATTGGATAATAAACATAATCAGGCATGCGTCTACAAAAGGCGGAGTTAAATATTTCAACTCTTTGGTATTGAAGTTTTAAATACTTTTTAATGGTTAAATGTATAAACTCTCCAGTGCTGTGATTGGTCCTTCATTAAAAAAGAATAATTTTATCACTCTTGTTTACTTTGAAAATATATTTTTTGGAAAACAAAGTTTATGACATTTGTATTTTGTGTATAGGTATATTCAAATATTTATATATGTATATATATAATGAGTAGCACAGAAACAAAATTTGATTATTGTGAAATAGTGTTCGTGCAAAATGATGAAATTAAATACTATTGAAATTTAAAGAAAATAATTCCAATTATTAATAAACTTTTTGTGATATTTTAAATTCCCAATCCCAAATTTAAGCATTTTGTTTGTTGTATTTAAATTTAATGATATTGTATAACAGTTTTTATTTAATATTCAAAACATAGCACCAAAGGAAGTGTTGAACCGATATTTTCAAAATTAAATTTTTAAATTAAATTTTTTTAGTCCGAATTTTTAAAATTATTGTCAACTGTAATTAAATATTAACAATAATATAATATTGAATGTTAATATCAGACAAGTTATTAAATTATAGTAGCAGGTATTTGTTTTAAAAATTTTTTATGTAACCTACGAAAGTCAAGGTCAAATATAATTTGAGTTTATACTGTAATATATAAATATGTATATATATATATATATATATATATATGTATATTGTACATTATACATAAATAAATATGAGTATTTGAATTATTGCATTTGAGACATTAAAATAATAAATTCAGCCCAAATTGATGATATTTAATATATATTATATTTATAGTTAGCAAATTAATGG
This sequence comes from Empis stercorea, assembly GCA_949752835.1. Taxonomy (NCBI): domain Eukaryota; kingdom Metazoa; phylum Arthropoda; class Insecta; order Diptera; family Empididae; genus Empis; species Empis stercorea. Next base: position 38,356,646 of record OX457086.1, on the reverse strand, counting down.
TTTCAAAGTTTACAGAAAAGCTCTTTTTAACTAAAAAATTATTGCTCATAGGCTGATGGCTTCGTTTTTCAAATTATCTATACACATAGCTTAACAATCTATATTTATGTATATAGATAAGATGTTAAGACTATGTTAACAGTACTATTAACTGTTTCCCAGCCTTAAATTTGTATTTATATGCCGAGCTATTATTCCCTTTAATTCCAATTTTTGAGAGTACGTAAAATTTAAGATTATAAAATAATAATAAATAATTATTATATAGTTTAGTATTGTTTATATATTAAATATTATAATTTTTTCAGATATCTATAGCACAGACGAGAAAATTGTTATTGATTATTAATAATATGCATTTTGGTTTGGCTTATTCGCTGCAATGCAGAAAATTATGAGTTCAGCTTTAAATGAATGACAAATAGCGCTCGAGTCTATATGGTGTATGCGGTGATTATTATTGCAAACAATCCAATCCGAAATAAAAGATTTTGTTGTTATTTTAGTTTTTTTTTATTAACCTTGTAAGTGGTGGTAAATTTTACACCGCCTGATATTTAAAACCAATATTTTAATTATAGTTTTAATTATTTTTGATATTTTAAACTAAATCCAAAATATTTTAAACAAAAAAAAAATATTTAAATATAAATTTACCCCAACGTCCCTGTTTAAGTTATGAAATTATTACGTCCATAGTTAAAGGTTAAAGGATGTTTATTATTATAGCAAAAATCGTAATCGGTTAATCCAATCTTCGAATTCCACCATGTGACGTTTTTTATGTGGCAATTGAAAATTATTCGCATTTGTATCGATTTTGTACTTATACATAACTGGGTCTTAGAAATTTAGGCTAACCCAAATTGAAATAGAATAAGAAAAATAATATAAAATAGTGATAACATGATGCCTTATAAACGCTTCATTGAAAATTTAAATTGGTTAATAGTTTATTATTGCAAATTTTAGGACCTACTAATTTTTAATTTGGATTCGGAACCATAATTTCTTTTGAAGCGGAGAAACTATTTATTGCCAATGGCTTTTTTAATCGCGTGAGTCGATTGTTGTCAAGGAATTGGACTCGACCACCAACATTTTTCCCGCAGTCTTAAAATGCACATTGCTGTATATTTTATTACCCAGTACTCATGTAAACTAGAGTCAACTTAGAATGACATCGAAGCCTCGGCCGGAAATTGAACTCACGATCTCATACACCGCAGCATAGTACAGTACATCATACAGTACACGCCGTGAAAACTTAGTACATAATATAAAATGTTTAACCAGTAAAATCTTAATTAGTTTATCAAATCTTCGAATTCCTCCATATGACGTTTTTTTTGTGTGGTTTACTTACTCTATAAACTATTTGCTGTAAACTACATATTTGCAATTATAACAATTTAATTTGGATAAGAATTAAATTAAATACAATTATTAATTATTGTGGTATTGCAAATTGAAATAAATAGAATTAAATGCTAAAATATTTTATTAAAAGTTCTATTTGGTTGTATATTGCAACAACATTCATTTAAGAATCTTATACGTACAAAACAGAAAATACACGTTTCTATATGTCTGTCTGTCTATCAAAATAACTCCTTCCAAACGCTGAACAATAGCAACTTGACATTTGCACATGACATTCTAGGTAAACTGCTTTTTTCAACTTTCAAGTGTCTGTCTCTGTATATGTCGCTGCACAAGAACTCCACCGAAATGGTACCACAGTATACCGACTTTGCATTTGCATATGTTGCTGTGGCTTCCATTTCTAGTTTATCTATGTGCTGTGTCTGCCATTTCTAGGTTATATCAACTTTTTACTACCTATAAAATGCATTTTTGGGATTTTTTTTATCAAAAATCCTTTATTAACACTTTTCTGTCCGTCTGATCCGTCCGCTGCATACAATAAAAAACGATTATTCCATATAAATGTTATGATTCCACCCTTCGTTGGAAAGCTTCAGATATTGAGAAATATTAATATAAATTTATTGATATTTTGATATATATAAATGCAATTCGCATTTTGTCAAAACATCTTTTTCCGAATAAAATTGTAATTTCATATAGAAATTGTTCACCAAAATTTATGTATTTTTTAGTACAATAAAATCGGAACTACTCGTTGGAAAGGTATTTAATAGTAGAATACGATGCCAGTGAACATATTTCCAATTAATGGCAAGGAGGCGCTAAATACCAAAATGTCTTAAATTTATTACATTACATACCTGTAGCCCGTTTCTGTAACCCAATAGATAACGTTTCTCTACTGATAATATTCGATTACACGTCATTATGACGTCTTTCTCCATTGTAGTGTTTCTGTATCTGTGGGGAATAGAGTTGACGTTAAAAATAATCGAGTATTTCTCAGTACCTTTTCATTAAAGGAGAATCGAGTTGGCGAACAAATTATTAATATTTATTAATAATTTTTATTGTAATCTTTGATGTAAAATTAAAATAGGATAATTTCTAATAATATTATTATGTACTCCTAATCTACGAATAAGAAATATATGGAAGTGGCATAAATGTTCCCTCTCTTTTTAACACATTAAAATTTTAATATATTGAAAAATTGTTTATGAAGCCACGATTTTGGTAGTTCTCTTTCCTTTTGCTCGCCGAAGTGTCAAATTAATAATATGAAAAATATTATAACAGCTGATTTTAGATTTACAGGGCTGGCTTATTTTTTTAAGTTTAAGAGTCTCAATATAAATTAACAATATTAACTAGCTAAACAAATTACTCTATTTTACTTTCCATTTGTATAATTATCGTTGCGCGACCTAAAATATTCCTTAGGATGATCTTTACTTGTATTTTTCAAAATCCGCCCCTAATTTCTCATTTTTATATTTTGACAATTCGGCTAGCAAAAAAAGAGACAACTATACCCGGCGTGGCTTCAAATTTTTATATTTATGCCCTATCCTATCCATATATCTTCTATATCGTTGCTCCTAATAATATTTTTGATAATATTATTAGGAGTACATAATAATAATAATAATAATAATAGTATACAATATGTCAAAATAAATAAATACGGATTTCATTTCCCCTATTTCGTTTTTATTTTAGATACTCACCATTAAATTCTCGATTGGTGAATTTTGAAAGTTACAGAAACACTAAAAACATTTTGATAGAGAATACCTGGTAGAGAATGTGTGACGTCACAATTAATCGAGTGTTTCTCGATTCAGTTACAGAAACGGGCTATACTGTATTGTATTACAGTCAAAAATATATTTATCGTATTATTTATCGTATTAAAGTCAAAAATAGCATTTTCATAGGATTTGGACTTACAATTGCAATTGTTATCAAATAAAACGGAATTAAATGATATATACCAATTTTATAATAGTCTTATATAACATGAAGGTACACATCACTATGTGCACATATACTATAGTCAAATAAAGACAATATCCGAGATCCATAATCTGGTCCTGTTGCGGGGTGAATGATTAAAACTGAAATAAAACTATATGCTACACTGTTTTAAAAAAATGTAATTTTCAATTACGTATTTACAGTTTTTTTATCGTAGAATTACTTTTTTCCCGGAAAAGTGCATATTTTTTTTAATTTTACTATATATAACCCGCAAAGTTACATTTTATTACGAGTTTTCAATTAATATTTCAAATTACAATTTTTATAAAGTAAAATTACTTTGTTTTTTATTTAATTTTAACTAGTGATTGAAAATTACATAAAAAATAGTTAGAACTACTAAAAATTACTAGTAATATTACTGCGTCCATTAAGTTTCAATTTGAATTTAATTTTACATGTATTTTTTAGTAAAATTAAATTAAAGTTCAAGTAAAATTACATACTTTTAACTATAATTTTAACTTCTTATTAAAAATTACATAAAGAAAACTTAAAAGTACTGATAATTAGAAGTAATTTTGCTGTGTAATAATTTAAATTTTAATATAGCATTTTTCAAATATTTTATATTAAAATTACATTATAATTAAAGTAAATTACAACTTCCATTTGATTTTACTAGACAATGCAAATAATCTTAAGCTGCATCATTTTATTTTGCTAACTTAAGTAAGTAAATTTAAATTTATTTGCGCTTAACAATTCTCAAAAAAGTGTTTTTCCTTGCAAAAACAAGTAAAAAAGATTAAGTAATGCTTAATGTATAAACAGAAGAAATTTTCACAACTCAAATAGTGCGCGCGAGAGTAGGTTGTGTTTATTCAACTTATAAAATTATATAAAAAAATAAATTTATTTAAAGTTAAATAAATTATAACTTGGAAAAATAAAATATGTGAGTATAAATTTATTAATAAATAAGTTATAAGAAAATCTGGAGATGATTAAAACATTTCCTGTAAGATAGAGATATATTACAATAATATTATTTAAAGTTAAACTATAATTATATAAATTTTTATTCATCATAGGAAGGAACAAAGCCAGAACAACATTGAAGCACCCAGTCCGGGTCCATTTTGTGCTGTTGTTCAAAGTAAATATAAGTTATTTAAATTGATTATAAATTACTTTAATATTAATTTTTTTTATAGTTTCGGTTGAAGAAAAAATATTTTACCATTTAATAGAAAATTGTTAATAGAAAATAGAAAATTTACCTGTATATTATTTAAAAAGTGGAAATAATAAAATAAAATAATTTTTGAAAAAAAAAAAACAATTTTTTTATTTTAGGAAAATAAACGAAATTACTACATTTGATCAGTAATTTCAAAAATTTTTGAAAGAAATTTTATATAATATTAAGCATATACATTTACATTAAAAAATTGTAAATACTAGCTTTTCTTCGAAAAATTACTATGATTAAGAAGTAATTTTACATATAATTTGTACAGAATTATATAGAATATTCTGCTATTTTGTAATATTTTTTTGGTAAAATTACAAGTTACAGAAGGAAATTTTAAATAACAAGAATTTATATTTACATATAATAAGAAGTAAATATACAAAATAAAGCTAGCAGATATTTACTGAATTAAGCTTGTAAAATTAAATTATTAAAAATATAATTTTACTTTCCAAATGTAATTTTACTGGTGCAGGTAAATTTGCAAGTAAAAGCTAGGCAAATTTGCCCACTAGCAAAAACAAGTAAAATTCAATTGAAATTTTTTAGTGTGTATATTAGGTTGAAGTTATTCCACATTTATGGATTTTTTTCTTTTTCCTTTAGTTTATATATTTATTAGCATAAATTAATATGATATACATATTTCCATTTGTAATTATAAAATTTAATAATGTTAATTAATTTAATTTTTTCAGTAATTGTTATTTACTGAAAAAATTAAAAAACGTAAAAAATAGCTTTAAAAAAAAGTTTACAGCTGTTTTTTTAAATCATATTGATTGTAAATTTCAAGCTGGGAACCAAACTTATAGTCGACAGACATTTAAATTTCACCCGGTGGGTTGTGATTATACAAATTATGCCTCAACATATTCTTACATCTAAAATTGAAATTTAATATTGTAAACGTTCACGAAAAATGAAATGTGACTACTGGGGTTGGAAAGGCATAATTTAAATTTCTAATTTATTAAATATTCACCAAAAATGAAGTTCTCTAATCTTATTAATGATGTTATTTACCCAACTGATTTTTACAATATTGAAAAAAATAATTCTTTGCAACAAAGTTGCCAGACTAGATAGTTTCACGTAACGAAAATCGCGGTTTGTTTTATTTATTAAATTACGATTATAACAATAACATAACTATTATTGTAAGTGAATTGCAAATATGTATTTACAAATGCTCTTTATGTTGCTGCAACTTTTAAAAATTACAAATCGACGATATAACGAATTTTTAAATGGTATTGGAAGGACCGAATAAGTTCTTGTACGCAAGCGTATTACTTCTAAAAATTACGTTGGTGTTTATTACAGTAAAATCGGTTCTTATAATAATGAAAGTACTGAATTTGGCATACATAATTAAAGTTTATTGTAAAGTTTTTATCAATTATTATACATATATGTACATACATAGATATAACTCTAGAATATAAAAATTGAATAACAGACGGTTTTCATTAAATATAAGTATAGTTTTATATTTTAATATAAATTCGCCGTAACATACTGTTTATTAATATATAGATTATAGATTATAGATTATAATTATACATACATTCATACATATATGTAGATAAAACTAACTAAACGAAACACAAATTACAATGGTACATAATCTATGATGGAATTAAAGAAAAATCAAGCTACTTAATGTACTGTTCAGGTGAAATAAACGCTTTAACTTCTTCCTCAGAATATGCGTTGCAATTCCGTTTCATATTGAAAAACGAAACGCTATAATACTTTTGTCATTTCAAAAAATTGATTTAAAAAAATTGATATTCATGCCAATCGAAAATCCTACAAATAATCAGTTTTCGAATACGGCTTTATTGTCTCGAGGATCTTTTTTACTCCGTATTGGCAACTGCACATATGTATGTTCAAATTATAAATTGAGCATATGTTTGACACTGCCATCAAAAACTTTGAAATTATTTGATAAATTTAATGACACTGCCATCACAAACTTTGAAATTATTTGATAAATTTAATTAAAATTTTTCAGATCCTGTATACATATAGTAATAGCATAACGTTCTAACAAAGCCGTATATTATATACGGCTTTGGTTCTAACGTAACGAATAAATTTTTTTATCGTTATTTTAACGATGTTCATAACGTTACGGAATTTTCCATTCCGTTTCAAAATGAAACGCGAAATGTTATGAAAAATATTTCCGTTTTTCAACACTAGCTCTAGTAAATTGTAAACTAACTTTCTCGGCTTCGCCCGGTTGGGTAGATTAAAATTGAAAATATCAGAGTAGCGATTCCAAGCACTTTTCGCAAATTTCGCAAAATTACGAAAACTGCCAACTTAGCACTACTGATCGTATCCTTTCGAAAATAAACGCATTTTTAGACCTTTTTTTTAAAAAAAAAATCCCTTATGTTAACGCTTTTCTGACCGTCAGTGTGGCTGTCCATCCGTCTGTCCGATGTAAACAATAAAAACCAATTATTTCACATAGTTACTTGACACACAACTTTATGATAGACCCATTGATGGAAAGCTTGATTTATTGAGAACCAGAAGTTTTTGATAGAATTTTAAAATTTGGTCAGTAGGCGGCGCTATTCGCATTTTTCCTAAACACCTTTTTCAGAACAAAAATATAATTTTATATAGTAAATGTGCACCAAAAATAAAGTTTGACCACTCGTTGGAAAGGTATTTAAGAGTGGAATACGATGTCAGTAACCGTATTTCAAATTTATACCCGCTAGAGGCGCTGAATACTAAAATATATAAAATGTTAATTTTTAAAATGTGATTTCTAATAGTCAATAAGCCCCACAAATTAGGTTTAATATCGCATCTGAGGGGTACTAAGTAATAGTATAAAATCACAGTTGTTATAGTTTAGTTTCTGCTATTATAATATTTTTTAAAATTTTTATTTAACTTTTACCAAAAATGAAGGGAAAGCAAGCGAAGGAAAGCTAATCTAAAATAAAACAAATCAGACAATCCTACAGTCTGATTTTTTGCCGCTAGAGGGCAGTAAAATACAAATAAAACCTTGTAATTTAATTAAGTAAATGTGCATCAAAAATGAAGTTTAACCACTCGTTGGAAAGGTATTTAAGAGTAGAATACGATGCCGATAACCGTATGTCAAAGTTATACCGCTAGAGGCGCTGAATACTAAAATATATAAAATGTTAATTTTTAAAATGTGATTTTCAATAGTCGATAAGCCCCAAAAATTAGGTTTAATGTCGCATGTGAAAGGTAGTAAGTAGTAGTATAAAATTTCAGTTGTTTTAATTGTAATGTCTTCCACTAGAGGGTGTAACATATACTCAAAATATGCAGTTACAGTAGATAATTTAAAAAGAGCCCATAATTATAAAACTACTGAGCGGTAGTTCGGCCGCGCCGCAGTTTTTTAATATATATATAATTATAACATGAAATAATAAAGATAAGTATGTACATCAAAATGCACAAAAGTAAATTAGTTTATTGAAAAAATTGCAATTAAATTTAATTTATCAATTTATCGTATATGTATATGTAATATCTAATATGTAATTTACTTATTAAACAAAAATATGATTTATAATGTAAAATTTCTATAATCTAGATATGATTTATAATGCAAAATTTTCGTAATCATCGCCATACAAAAAATCAACATAAAAAAATTCATATATATTTTTTATTTACATTATGTTTTATAATATACATAATTAAAGAAAAAATCGCTATACAAAAAAAAACATACATAAATAAGAGAAATTTTGTATGGCGAGTTTTTTTCTGACTAATGAAATAGGACACGAGAATTCTCGCCACTAGTGTTGTGATTGTGATTAAACCGACACATTTCCCGTTTTCGAAAATGATGCGTAATTTGAGCTTTCTCTCAACTCGAACTCGCAAGTCGAAAGCACTTGGAATCGCTACTCATATTGATCTATAGAAATAACAGGCAGAATGACATAATGTATTTGAATTACTGATCTCTATAGTTTTCACCACGAATACATACATTTTTATATATATACATATTATATATAAAATTTTTTATTATATGTTATATAATAAAAAAACTAACGCAATTTCAACAATCTGAAAATAATTTTAAAAAATCTCATATAAATTATTATGACCTATGTGAGAAATGCGAGAAAACAGTACACCAACTTGTTTTCTCCCATTGATCGCATTGAAATAGATACTCGTGTCGTGTCTACTCTGACATGAGTACGGTTTTTGAGAACAAAATATGCGTATGCAAAGTTTTCTCGAGCGGGTTCTCGAATTAACCCCTTTTCTCGCATTTACTCTGACATCAAGCTAAGAAGAAAAACGTATTTTATTTTTGGTATATAGGGCTAACAATAAAACTACCATTTTAGCGATCATACTTAAATCTTTGGGACTCAATGGTGGAGCCAATAGAGCTTAATCCAGGTTTCAAGTCATCCAAATGGTTGTAAAAAATACAAAAACAAGCCTCTGGTTTGTAAAAAGCACATTTCATCAAAATCGCTTCACTTAGCTATAACTATAATATGGAGTACTGGTAAACCAAAGGGAATTCCTATATATGTAGTATGATTTAGAAAAAAAATGAAATGGTATATTATGAGTCCCTGTTCCATTTTTAGCACATTTCAAAACAAATTGGAAGAAATGTGTATATTAGTTTCACTCTGTCTGTCCGTCTGTCTGTCCGTCCGTCCGTTTACACAAACTTCTACATCTTTCAAGATAGAGTGTTAAAATTTTGAATATAGATAGATAGTAATAAAATAGTAGGTCCAGTAGAACAAAATTTTCTTCTATCTGTTTTCTCATCTGAGTTATTCCCCCTCCAAGTTCGAAAATTACCCATATTGAACATCTAATAACTTTTAAACCAATAAAAATTTTTGAGGTCTGTAAAAGCCATAAGATAGGAAAATCTCTTATCTTTTTTGTGAAATAAACAAATTTTTTAAAATTTAATTCTTTGATGTATAAAAATACCGTTATCTTCATACAACTTTTTTTAGTTTTTTTAACACCCTGTATTTCCCAAACTGCTTATTATAGAAGGCTGAAATTTATGTACCAAAGAGATGTCTAAAAAATAACTAGAGTCTCTGTATCCGTATCTCCCCTCCCCTTTCCGTTGTGGCCCTTCGAAAATCAAAAAATTACATTTTTAATTTACTTGTAAAATTATAACTGCACAATATTTTTAAAAACAAATATTGAGAAAAGTTTCGAAAATCATATTTCTTTAAAGAGCATTAATTAATAAATTATAGTCATTTGCCTCACACTTATAATTAATCAAAATTCTTAATCATGTAAAATTTTGCAAAAAATGAAAATTTTGCATATTTTTAGGAGCTATATTAAGGGAATATTGGATATTATTTCATATCACATTATATCGTCGTGTGAAAAGCGAATTGTCGTAACTGCAAAAATGAAGTTCCGAGATAAATGAATATTAAGTTTTTGAATTTTTTTCTGAGGCCTTTAAATGCATTTATCTCAATAAATAATATTATGACTCCAATAAATTAACATTCTATTACAAAGATGGGTTCTTTAGAAATAGAATTATTAGAGGATTGTTATAGTTTAAAAATAGAATTAGAGGATTGTTATAGTTTAATTTAGTGATGCGCCACAAACTTAACGATAATTTAATTTTTTATTTAGAATTATGGAAAAATCTCAGAAGGTTGTAAATGCAACTTACCACAATTTAAATCATATGATTATCACTATTTGTTTCAGAATTATAAACCACAAAATGTAGTATAGTTAACATACAATAATTAGAACAACTTATTTGTATTGTAATTTATTTTTATATTATTGTCGTATGACAAAGATACAACAATTTGACAATAACATAATTGGAATTTTATAGTAGAAAATTTGTTCTTAAAGTATATATACAACATTTTGCAATTTATATGATGAACTACGCTACACCACCAAAATACCGTATAAAATGTATACAACATTTCGCAAATAATTACTTTAGGTAAATACAACTTACAACAATTTAGAATTTCAATTAAATAGTAGCCAGGATATTCTCGGATCGAATCCGTCTGAACACAGGGCGATAGATACTTAAATTTTCTATCTTCCTGTATCAATACTCTCAAATTGACGTATCTAACGCTTACGACAATTCGCTTCTCACACGACGATATGTTCAATTAAAAGCAAAATTAGGGAAAACTTAAATGATAAGTTTATATATGTATTTTGTTGGAATAATAAACTTGGAAGGAAAAAAAATTAATAAAATCGAACAGGGACACATTTTTTACCTATATTTACCATATCATTTTTTATCTTTCCTATGTATAGTACATTGAAAATAGTACTAAAACTGCACAATATTTACTACTAAAACTGCACAATATTATAGTACATTGAAAATAGTACTAAAACTGCACAATACGCCACGTATAGGAATTCCCATTGTTTTAGAATAGCTCATAGTTCTATGTGGCGATTTTGAGGAAATGTGCTTTTGACAAACCCGGGGTTTGTTTATCGTATTTTTTAATATTGTTCTATTCCTTCTAAGATTATTGTTCCAGGAAAATGAATTATTAAATATTATTATTTAAATTTTCTGATTTGAAATATATACAATATTCAATTTATATTGCACCTAAAAATAGGTTTTTGCACTATTTTATATAAATAAGCAGTATGATTAATTTATAAGATTGAGGTAAATGATTTTAATTTATTAGTTAATGCACTAAGAAATATAAATTTTCAAAGTTTTCTCAATATACTTACTTTTAAAAATATAAAATATTTATAAAATTACAAGGGAATTAAAAATATGTTTTTAATTTTCAATGAGTGAACACGTAAAGGGAATAGAGGACACGGAAACAGTTTCTTCAGAGACTCTAGTAAGTTATTTTGTAGATATAGCTCATTCATACATAAATTTCAAGCTTCCGTAATAAGCCTTTGGAAAATACAAGGTGTTAAAAAAATTAAAAAAAGTTGAGATAATGATATTTTTATACTACAATGAATTAAATTTTATATCATTTCTAACTTAAACGAAGAAGATAAAATATGTCATTATTTTATTTCCTTTCAGGCTTATTTCTTATTACTTTTACTTTTACAGAAAAAAAATTCATTCGATTAAAAATTAATAGATGTTGAATACTTATTGGCAAAATTTTCGATATTTTACAAAATTGGTTGGAAATGTGTTGAAAATTGCATGTTAGTGTATGGAAAAGCTGTACAACCATGTTGATTGTTCTATTGATTGGTGGTTGAAAGTTGTCCGACCAGTAGAAGGACTGATTGTACAGTCAAGTTGTATTTTGTATGGGCAGCATAATATTTGGGAAATAAAAGAAAAAGAGTATTTGGCATTAACTTCAAATATGAAGTAAACGAAATAATATGATTAAGTTTTATAAAAAGTTTAACAAAAGATTGACATTTAAAATAAAAATGAAAATATATGTTTTACTTTTACTAAATAATGTGAAACAAATATGTCTATATTTTATATACTAATACACATAAATAAAATATTTTTACGATAGATTAGAATTAGAATCAAATAAGGGCTGAGCAAATAACCCAGATACTACTGCGGCCTGAAGTAGAGCTATTGTAGTGCCCTTGTGATCTTAGAGCTCACTAGAAAAGCTCAAACTATTGATGAGTTTGAGTATATTTTTAAGTGGGCTGGATGCAATAACCGAAGGTGTGGGAAACCAGTGACCTAGCTAGAGCATTTAATCTCTTGGTATACAGTCCATCACATTCGCAAATAATGTGTAGTGCTCTCTCTACCTCATCATTGCATGTTCTGTATGTGGGTGACTGGGACCTTTAAAATTTGCTAAGGTGGTATTTCATGTGGTAGTGTTTAGCGTGGAAGTTGGTTACGAACCGAACCTGATATCTCTTGAAGGAGAGCAGATCAGTTGTTCTTTTCCTGGATATGGATGGGATACAGTTTTTGGCATGAATGCAACCTGGACTTGATTGCCATAAATTGTCCCATGTTTTATATAGCCATTCAGTGTTTTGCTGAGTGGGATGCCACAGAATGGTATTGTGGGATGTCACATGTCACAGTAGTTATGGTTACATATAAGGCGGTATGTCCTAAATTATTTTTGATGCGCTGCATGCATAATTCTGCACATCTGTTTCCGGCATTACAAATGACATTCCAAAAATGGTTTGGACTGAAAACTTTGTAGATTCTTATTTCAGGTATGAGCGTTATTATAACGGTCAAAACATAAAATAACGTTACCTGCATTCATTCACGGTGTACGCAAAATGAATGTTGTGATTAGTTTACCTATAAAACAAAAATGGAAAATCAGGTTATGCAATACATATTTATTGGTAATTTGGGGAATATATAAATAGTATCTACAGGAAGTTTTAATTTTCATGATTTTTTAAAAATATATTTGTAAATTATAGGAATTTTGGAAATTATTTTCATAAAACAATTTGCTATATAGTTCATAGAAAAAATAACTATATGTCCCTACTTATATTTGTATTGTACACGTATATAGGGAACTATATTCTAGGTTTTTTTTTTGCAAAACACAGATGTGCCGTTGATTATGAAAGTGGTCTAAGTCAATAATCCAAAAAAATCATTTTTTGCTTATTTTGCGTAAAGAATACTCTAATATTGTGATCTGATGCACAATCATAAAGATTGCATAGAAAGCGAACCGTTAACTTGACTTTGTTTTTGATTCGTTTATCAAAATCGTATGTATTTTTCAATTTATCCAAACACAAATCTTTAAATATCTCGAAACGCAAAATATATGACTTAGACCACTTTCATAATCACCGGCACATATGTACATATATATTTATATATATATATATATATATACATATATAGATATATTTTTATATATATGTATATATATATATATTTATTTAGAGTTTAGATAATACATAATATATATATATGTATATATATAATACATATATATATTTATTTAGAGTTTAGATATATGTATATAGTTTCAGTAGTAAGATAATAACGTGCTCCTTTCTAACTAGTATATATTATACAATTTTTTTTCTTCTTTTTACGAGTACATATGATTTGTCATCAAACTAGATGAACATTCAACATGGTAACTGATACTGCTCTCTTTCGGCAAAATATCGAGTTATGGGAAATATCGGATTTATTGTAGTGTATATTAGTTTCGTACACGTTGTTTGCCTTAATTTTTGGTAAAGATTCACCAATTTAAATAGCATTTTGAAAATATTATAATTATATGCTACGCTCTCTAGCTGCAGAAATAAATTAAAATTATAACAACGGTGTTATTTACTAGCTTTCAAATGCGGTGTCAACCCTCATTTTTAGCGCAATTCAAACCAATTTGGTAGAAATGTGTATATTAGTGTACGTCTGTCCGTCCGTCCGTTTATAAAAACTTCTACATCTATTAAGATAGACATCTGTGTACGTCTGTCCGTCCGTCCGTTTATAAAAACTTCTACATCTATTAATATAGAGTTATACAATTTTGACCGTAGATAGATAGTAATAAAATAATAACTTCCCCCTCGAAGGTCGAAAATTGCCCATATTGAACATCTAATAAGTTTTAAGCCAATAAAAATTTTTGAAGTCTGTAAAAGCTTTAAGATAGGAAAAAATTAAAAAAATATATAAAATTTAATTCATTTGTTGTATAAAAATACTGTTATCTTTATACAATTTTTTTACATCCTGTATTTCCTAAACTGCTTATTTTATACAATTTTTTTACATCCTGTATTTCCTAAACTGCTTAGACATGTCTAAAAAATAACTTGTGTCGCTAAAGAAGTTGTATCCGTATCTCCCCTTTCCATTGTGGCCCTTCGAAAATCAAAAATTATATTTTTAATTTACTTGTAAAATTATAACTGCACAATATTTTTAAAAACAAATATTGAGAAAACTTTCGAAAATCGTATTTCTTTTAAGTGCATTAGTTAATAAATTATAATCATTTGCCTCATTCCTATAATTAATCAAAATGCTTTATCATGTAAAATTGTGCATAAAAAACAAATATTTTGCATATTTTTAGATGCTATATAAATGGAATATTTGATATGATTTCACATCACATTATGTTTAATTAAAAGCAAAATTAGAGAAAACTTAAATGATAAGTTTATATATTTTCAATAAAAATATTTTATATGTGAATTTCCTTTGGTTAAGCAAAGCTCAAAGATTTTGAAGAAATGTGCTTTTGACAAACCCGCTCTCTAAACCAAATTTGGCTAGAATGATGGTAATTGTAACTAGAATGAGCAACTAGATTGAAGCAACTAGGCTTTCCAGTCTAGTTACACTATTTTCACTAGTTTTCTAGCTATGCAATAAAGTCTCTCGTCTAGTTTCAATCTAGCTAACAATACTTTACAGCTAGCTGAAGTTACTAGAACTCAGTAAACCGCTGGCAACTATGTTTTCGGTGTTATTAACTAGAATCTAGTGAATATATTTAAACTTACCATCTAGTATTTTAAAATAGATTCCTCAGTTCGATTTGCTGGATAAACAGTTTTAATTTAAAACTAGAAACTAGCTTCATAAACTAGATTGTAGTGAAGTCATAATCTAGTTATACAAAATAGATTCTCCAGTTGAATTTGCTAGAAAATTAGTTTTAATTTTGAAACTAGAAACTATAGCATCATAAACTAGATCTAGTGAAGTTATAATGTAGTATTACGAAATCTATTTTTCAGAAAGTTTATTTTATTTCTGAAAAAGAATCAAGTATAAAGTATAGTTGTAATTGGATTAATAATTAAACATTACTTAAGAAATATAATGAATTATTTATTATTTTAAAAAATTAACAAAATCAAAACATTACAAAAATCTTTAAAAAAAATAAACATTCACACAGGAATTTTTTCGCAGTAAGTCTTTTAATTTTAAAAATTAATTTCAAATTATACAAAAAAAATGCTCAGTAATTTTTCCATGTTTTTTTCATACGACATTTGAAATACCCAAAAGCATTGAAAAAGACAATTAAAAACATCCTCTGCAATTGATCCAATTTCAATTATGTTTTTGTCAAGGACGACAAAATATTCTCCCTAACCTCCTTTCGTCTCCGATCTACAGATCGTATAAGGGTGGGGATTACATAATTTCCTTATAAATTCTTCCACGGAGTCCTCAGTCTTCAATTAAACAAAAAAATTATATTTTTACAAAAACATTGTCGATAATTGTTAAACAAATACAATTATCGACAATATTATAATTTTAATATATGCTTACATTTAATCAGCATATATAAGATTTTTGATTTCTTTGAATTCCCATTCATTTACATCTTTCGTTATACATCTTTCGTTATAATGGCACATGATCTTTCAGTCCTCGCATTATAATAATAATTTTGTTAACACAACGAATGCCCTAATAAACTCTAAATGACAATGATAAAAAATTATAATAATATTTTAATAAAAAAATAATATAATACCATTATATTTCGGGTACTACTTTTCGCATGTTAATTATTTTTGCCAATCTCCTATATCCGAACCTGTTAGCGTTTAAAATATCTGCTTCAATCTGTAATTTTAATTTTAATTTAAAAATTTTAAAATTAATTCAAAATTAATAATTGTTGCAACTGCTTATCTAGTTGAATTAAATAAGTTGTCCCAGTTCTAATTACTAGATGGTATATTTTTTAAATTTTAATTACAATATGAAAAAAATAATTATAAAAAATATGCATTGAAATTTATAATACGTTTATTTTATTTTTATTTTATCGAATTGAGAAAGGAATTTATTTAAATTATATATTGAATTTCATTTTCTCAAATGAAGCACTTTTATTTTTAAATTATTTTAATTAATTTTAATTAGTTTATTTTATTTTTATTTTAAATATTAACTATTATGCATTTTCTCAAATAAAGCACTTTTATTTTTACACTTTATCACATTTATAATATAACATATTTTTAATATTGGGGGACACATGTTACTAGATTAGCTGATATAATGTGACTAACTACTCTTGATTTCCGATAGTAATGTAAATTGAAAAAATTGAAGAGCGGTTATTAAATAAGAATCTAATTCTTACGACTGTTTATCCTAATTCTAACAACTTGAATCTAGCTACGATGAACAATAATACGTCTAAACTTTACCTCTCTGATAAGTTAAAAAATCTAAATTATTCACATAACTAGATTCCAGTGAGTACTAATCAGAAAACTTATTTGTCTTCACTAGAAATGCAGTTAGAGGTACTAAAATTACAAAAAAAAAAAACAAAAAAGTCTTAATTAAATTCAAGCATTTAAATTCTAGTCAGAATGATTCCATTTCATTAATGATAACTAGATTCTAGTTAAGTGGCCTAAAATCTAGTGATATAGTTAAAGTATGTTCCTAGATTCTAGCGTAATTGACTAGAAATGTGAATTTGTAGTTTTTTAACAAACGGTTCTTGTTTTATTTAAAAACTAGGATTCTAGTTTTATAATAAAAACTAAGAAATATAGTTGAAAACAGTCCTAGAAACTAGAACCGAAAAAACAATACTCCAAGCTAGAATCTAGCACTTGGTAATAATTTTTCAAAATTTGACTAGAAATCTACCTGTAATATCTATTTTTTTTCTCTCAATCTAGCGTAATTAATTAAAGACCTATTCAGTATAAATGATAAATCCATTAAAACTATGATAACTAGATCATAACTACGCAATCTAGCCAAATTTGGTTTATAGAGCGGGGTTTGGTTTTCATATTTTCGGGTCTTATTTGGTATTCGAAATTCAATTTTGTAGATAAAAATTTAAGATATTTCGTTATTCTAGGGTAAAACTTTGTAAAATATTTAATGGCACACTCTTAATTTCCTTTCCTACGAAGTCACACTTACATTTTCATGCACATTTACATATCTCCTCACGAATTTACTTTTCGTTTAAGTTGAATTTTTTTCCGTCAAGTTCTTTTTCATACAATTAAAATTAAAAGTAAATTGGGTGAAATTAATATATGAAATTACAATTTTATTCGGAAAAATTTGTATTGGAAAAATGCAAATAGTGACGTATGGAAAAATGCGAATAGTGACATGACGTATTTTAAATTTCTATCAATTACATCTGGTCCTCAATAACTCAAGTTTTTCATCGGTATGTAATCGGTATAACTCAAGTTTTTCATCGGTAAATAACTGGTATTACATCGGATTAACGGGTGCCCGGCAGACGGACTGATGGATAATGCATTTTTTTTTAGAAAAAAGTCCTAAAAGAGATAAAGTGTGAGCAGTTGTTAATATGTATTGTCAGTTTGCTTTTGAATGTCTTAAAAACTGGGACCTATGTAATTTTTAAAAGGAACATTTCAAATAATTTTTTCATGATATAAAATTTTTTATTTTGTCAATAAATCTATATCTATATAGACAATATTTTGGAAATTTATAATATTCATATTTTATTATTTAGAGCTATATGTTTATACAATTTACATATTACTACATATATGTGCAAAATAATTATATTATAGGGCGATCTATGCATCACATAATTCGACGCCATCAAGCTACAAGCTACTAGTACAGCAAAAAAAAATTAATGCTGCGCTAAAAAATAACATTAGGCCGCAAATTTTTTCTTCATACACATATATTGTGGAGAGGAAAATTCGATTTTCCTCTCCACAATATGCAGCTTTGTGGTGGAGAGGAAAATTCGATTTTGAGTTTTCTTAGCTGTCATAGAACCTGTAAAAAAAATTGTGTTTTATGGAGCAAAAACACACGTTTTAAAACGCTAAAAGTACTCATGAAACGTAGAAAATGCTCAATTTTGTGCACGTCAAAAACACACCTAAACGTAGTAAACATGGTGTGTCGGATCTTCAGCGTGTTTGACATACATGAATATACGCCAACGCCATACAAAGAACTGTACACAAATTTGAAACCCTGAGGCCTTGCCCTCTATTTTATGGTAATATTAAAATTTAATTTTTGGAAATTGAAATGGCCACAAAACCACTAAAATGTCATATAAAACATTGTTACTTCTAACATAGGTACAACAGGTAAAAGCCTTTCATACAAAAAAATTAGCCACACCTTTTTTAAGTTGTTGAGGGGGTTGATTTATGAAACAAACTACACCCCATCCACGGGGAAGTGGATTAAATAAATGAGAAATTAATTTCCTAATTATACTATTTTACACAGCTTCTCTTTATACAAATAAGCCATACCTTTACCCCTTTCATTTATATTTTAAGGGGGTTATTAAAATTGAATTTTCGGTATTTAAAATGGTCATAAGATATGCCACATTTCAAATAAGGCCTTGTATTTTGTAAGTAAGGTATATCATGTTGTTGTTTTTCAAAATCATTAAGAATTTTCACCCCTTTCCCTTTTTATATAGTTGCGGGGGTATATTTATAAAATAGACTGCAACACCTCTGCGGGGGACTGGATTGCAAAAATTAGAAATTAGTTTTTTAAAAATACTATTGTACACCTTGTCCGAAAAATGTATTTCCCGTACCTGGAACCTCCTGTATTCTATGTTACCTAGAAAAGTTACATTGCAAAATTTATTACATTGTTTATGAAAATTGAATTTTTAAATTTTAAATTACTATAAAATAGGCCACATTCTAGATATAACATTGAAACTTATAGATTAAGTGCAATAGATTAGTGGTTATCCAAATCATCCAAAATTTAAACCAGCTGTTATTTTTAAGCGGAGGAGGGGTATATTTAGGAAACCAGCTTCACACATGCCGCGGGAGACTAATTTTAAAAAATACGATAAACAAACCCCGGGTTTGTTAAAAGCACATTTCCTCAAAATCGCCTCATGTAGAACTATGAGCTATTATAAAACAATGGGAATTCCTATACGTGTATAGTATTTTTTAGTAGTATTTTCAATGTACTATACATAGGAAAGATAAAAAATGATATGGTAAATATAGGTAAAAAATGTGTCCCTGTTCGATTTTATTAATTTTTTTCCTTCCATGGTTATTATATTCCAGGAAAATATATATAAACTTATCATTTAAGTTTTCTGCAATTTTGCTTTTAATTAATAATGTGATGTGAAATAATATCCAATATTCCATTTATATAGCTCCTAAAAATATGCAAAATGTTCGTTTTTTGCAAAATTTTACATGATTAAGCATTTTGATTAATTATAAGTGTGAGGCAAATGATTATAATTTATTAATTAATGCACTTAAAAGAAATATGATTTTCGAAAGTTTTCTCAATATTTATTTTTAAAAATTATAAAATTTTAATTATAAAATTATACACTATGTATGAAAAAATCAGTCCTATCCCCTCACACAACCCTCTTTATGTTATTTGAATTCAAACTTTAATCATGTTGGATGGAAATAAAATTTTAAAAGCGTTAACATATGATTTTTTATACGACTTTGTAACTTCTAAGCATAATAGTGTAAACTGCTTGTGGTTCTGATTTTTTATACGACTTTGTAACTTCTAAGCATAATAGTGTAAACTGCTTGTGGTGCACTTCTATTGACATATATATGGCAATGCGAAAGTTGCTGAGATCCGCCTAGATATCTCGATTTTGGTACATGTTAGCCATACACTGGCTGTGTAGCATCTACACCTGGGTTGTCCAGAGAGTAATAGCTATCATATGTGTATTATTAAAGGAGCCGCTATATCTAGAAAGGTGGATAAGGTATGCTACTTTTAGTGAATAGATAGTTCCACTGTACACATCACTTCACTTCCACTGTACGCATCACTTCAAGCGATTAAGCCCATCGTGGTTTCCTACCATGCGCCAATGATCTCACCAATACTTTCGTTTAGGAAGTGATCCTCACATCTAATGACCCGGTAGTATCTGACCACCACAGACGAATCAAAATATGGAAGAAGCTCACCATTGCTCTCATGAACACAATCTATTACTATCTCGGACTGTTTGGCTTTTAGTGGCTTAGGTGGACTACAGCTGATACCATTTTGACTCGTATTTGGCTTCTTACAAAAGTTGAGACTGGTACACCCATTTTTAATTATTCCTAATATTCCTAATTTTAATTATGCAGTGAAAGTGTATTACTAATTTTTGTTAATTTATTTTCAATACTATATCTTTATTTATATATTTACAAAATTTGATGTGGTCTTTGAACACATAAAAGGTTTTACAGGCCCTAAATACATTGGTTATTTAAGGGTTTAATGGTTTAGGTAACAAATTTTTATATTCTTTTTAAATAATAATTAAAATGTAAAAATTAATTTTATTAAACACATTTATTTTTACATTTTAATAATAATTAGAATGTAAAAATAATTTTTAAATAAATCAATTTTTGCTCAGGAGAAAAAATTTTCAGGAGTTTATAGCCGTTTTTTTTATTAAATTTTGTTATGCAAACCAGTCTTTTTGAAATTTTTTATACAATTTTGAAATATTTGTAAATTGTTTATTCGATGTAGCATGTAGATATATTTACCCATTCAACATTCTATTTTAATTTTATTTTATGTTTAATGAATTGTCTTAAATTTTCATCAGCATAATTATCTACTTTGGTATTGAGACCTATGCCCATATGGCTAGGAATCCAATAAAAACAAACTATTTTGAACAATTCTCATATAATGTTAGTCTGTTCTGTAAGTTTGAATTGTCTTTCAATTGTGTTCTGTTCAAATTGCTCTATTGTTGTGTATTAATTTTTTTTAATTTATTTAAGTAGAACTAGAAGACAAAACTGATTGGCTAAATTATGGAACCAATAAAATTTATCAAAACGTTTGAAGATGATTAAATTAAATAATAAATTCTTTTGATTTAAATTTTGAGTTTGGCGAAATATTAATTTACAATAGTTGCATATTTCGACACCATATTTTGATGGATAACTTAAATATCCACGTGTTTTGTAACATAGTAATGAAAACTCCAAATTGGTTTCTATTTAATTTACCAAAATTGCAGACATAAGCAACATTTAATTTTTTAGGGCTTTTTTCTACACAAAATCCCTTATGTTAACGCTTTTCTGTCCGTCCGTCCGATTTTTTGCCGCTGGAGGAAAGTAAGATACAAATAAAAAAATACAAACGCCAAACACCAAATTGGTTTCTATTTAATTTACCAAAATTACAGACATAAGCAACATTTAATTTTTTTAGGGCTTTTTTCTACACAAAATCCCTTATGTTAACGCTGTCCGTCGCTGTTATCTGTCTGTCCGTCCCATTTTTTGCCGCTGGAGGAAAGTAAGATACAAATAAAAAAATACAGTTAATGTTCATCGAATTTGATAATAAATCATTTGTAGATATGTGGTGTTAATTAAGGATAACAACACATATTAAATTTATTCAACAAAAAGACCTATCATTAAATTTGTAAACTAAACTTTATTTCTTGACAACTCGTTACAGACTTTTTTTTTGGAAAACCTTTGAAAACGCACATTTTTTAACTAAAATTAATTCGTTTGCGTAATTCGCTTATTATGCGTTTCCCACAAAATTTACTTGTGGCGGAAATATTCGCATTTGACACCTGTGTGATACCGTTTATTAAAATATGTATATTTGATATGGTGCGGTAAAATTTATTCGATTATTCACATTTCCCTCCACTTTTTGTATAATACTGACTGAACCGTACCGTAGGCGAAAGAGATATTACTACTAAACGCATTAAAATCAATAGTGGCTAACAATTGTACTTATTTCAAAGCTAATACTTAAACTAAAATTTAGGTTATGAAGTGTGTGAACAAAGTGTACATGTTTTAAAAAATTGATTTTTAAAATATTTCATTTGTATTTGTGTTAAATCATTTAAATTTTGTTATAATTATATTATTTGTTATTTTTGACATTAATATTTGATTTCATACATATTATTTTGTGTAGTTTAGGGGTACAATATATTGAATTTTATATATTATTATTTATAATTTCCTTTTTGAAACAAATAGTTAAAATTTCCTTTTTTTTTTTATTTTCTCGTTTTTTTATTGAAATATTTTTACTCTTTATTTGTTAGTAGTATAAAAAATTCTTTATCGTATTTTTAGCACGTATTATTTTCATACTTAAGGCTCGCGGAGCGCACTTTCTTGTTTTATAGAGGAATTATTTAGCCCATTTTATTCAAAACCAGCACTAGCGTTATTAACTATAGAACACTATAATGAATGTGTTTACCAAGTATCAGCCCAATCCATCCAGAGGTACCAGAGAAAATCCCAGATGAAAATATGGCTATTAAGCATTTCATCCAGACCAATAATTTGAAAGTGTTTACCAAATATCAGCCCAATCAATCCAAGGGTGCCAGAGAAAATCCCAGACGATAATATGACCACTCATCATTTCATGCAGGATAATATACTTATATTGATATGTCATTAAAAAAATAGAATAACCCCCAATATATCTGATCAGATATTGATGGGTAACGTAATTAATTTTACTTTCCCTTTATATTATAGAATTTACAATTATTTTATATCATATATACATATATAATATATAAACAAATAAAATTATATATATTATGTAATTATATATATTATATAAATTATATAATAGCCCTGTTTTTTTGTAGACGGGTATATTGTACAGTAAATTTTTACATTGAAAACAACAACAATTTGTTGGCAAAAAAATTAGAATTACAGTATAGTTATTTATATATTGCAAATGAATTGTAATTGATAAATAGTTCATAATATGACATGTAGATGACTCTGTTGTCAAAATTCCGTTTCATTTCATTTTATTTCATTTATTTCAAATACATTGGACCAAAAAGGCATAGCCTATGTTTTTTTTTACATTAAAAAATGGCAATTTATTGATGAAAAAAAGCAAGTTTTATATTTTTTAATGATATTCAATGATTTTTTTTTTTTACTTTTATAAAACTCAAATTTAATGTGATTTAAAAAAAAATTATCAGCTGATAAATTCAATTGTGATTGAAATAAACAAAATTGTCGCCTTATTTTCAGTGAATCGTTTTTTTGCAAAAATTTTGCAATACAATATACCCGTCTACAAAAAAAACAGGGCTATTATATAAAATAATTGTAAATTCAATAAAGGGTATGTAAAATGAATTACGTTAGCCATCAATATCTGGCCAAACAATAATAGATGTAATTGTAATATATCTATTATTGCCCAGTAATATAGATTATATTATCAACTCGTTTCCAAAAATCAAAATTTGTTGGATAATTTTATCATCACACATATCTAATAACATATACATTATATGGAAACGCCGCATTCCTATAAACACATCAAATAATGTATTACAAACGCATACACCCGAAAAATATAAAAGCTCTTTTTCAGAAAAAAACATTGGTATGACGTGACGTCACGATTCGGGCTTTTTTCTGACGCTCCTCGACCCTTAAGATTTATTGTTTATTAAAAAAAATTAAACTGTTAACTAGCCAATGATATTTAAACGTATAATAATTACATTTATTATAATGTATTTTTTTTATTTGTTATTTTGAATTATTTTATACGAAACTTTAATTGTTTCCTTAATTAATATTAGGGAATGTTAAGTTTCTTCTGACAGGGATGGGGCGGATTTACGTATAAGGTTAGGTACAGATAAATGTACTTATGAATAAGGAATATCCACCCACTGTATGGATAGGTGATTCTGATTTGGTGCGTTTATGCCGGGCAAAAAAATATATTAAATATATCATAACAGCAATAGTTAAAAATGTTATTATACATACGACCAATTTAGTATTTTTTTTCGTTAATATCTAGATCGACTTCCTAGATCTTCTATACTCTTACTTAGATAGTATAAATTATAAATGATTAATTTGATCTTCAGTCTTAAGAAGTACACTGGTTTTTTGAGTTATGTTGTGCTGTGAAATGATTTTCGGATATATGCAGGTCAATTTCGGATTGGAAAGTTTTAGAAATGTTTCGGGCATGTGATTCCTTGATTATTTTATAAAATTTACCTGTTGTTGATTTACCTGTTTATAAAATTTACCTGTTGTTGACCTGTTGTTGACAGTTGTTGATTGTAGAGTTGTGCTGGTACTGGTGATGAAGTTGGTATAAGTTTTGAACCCACGGTGTGAGTCTGTAGCTATTTAAACGTCAAGTATTGATGGTAGTTTTTTGGAATTACTCAAAATTACCCAATGAGGTTATATTTCTCTAGATGAACATTATATTGAAAATAGTATGCAGAGGGGATTTATCCCTCCAGAAGGATTTGTTTATCTAGATCAAAGAAATTATATTATGAATAAGGATAAAATACCAATTATATATCATATAAATAAGGACTGTCGATAAAATTTCGCACCATTTTTGAATTGATAAAAACTATTTTTACAGTTAAATATTTTGAATATATTTCTTTGTGTTTTTATTGAAATTATATATTATAATGAAAAAAATATATAAAGTAGCATGTTGTTTTTGTCGGCTGAAAACTCGTACTTTTTTCTTTACACCAGCCATTAATTTTTGCACAGTGACGTCCGACACTTTTTGGCTCGCTGCTTTCCATAATGTGACAAAATTTTGAAATGTAGTTGCAGCTTTACCCTCTTTACGTAATATATTTTTAACCAGAGCCCAATAACGCTCAATGGGCCGAAGCTGTGGAACGTTTGAAGGATTCGTTTCTTTATCTATAAAAATGACTTTATTATCATTGTAACATATTTTAACGCACTTTTTGCATAGTGGCTGGTTGCCAAATCAGGCCAAAATAATGTAGTATATTGGTGGCTTCGTATAAACGGCAAAAGGCCTTTTTGTAAGCATTCATTGGTGTAAACTTGTTGATTGATCGAGCCTTCAAAGAATAATGGCTTACTTCGACGACCACACTCACAAATTGCTTGGAAAACAAGAACTTTTTTTCCAAATTTTTCTAAAAAGATACATTTTTCGGCATCGGGAACATCATTTTTATCTTTGGCATTAAAAAATTGTGGACCTGGTAGAGTTGAAAAGTCATATTTAAAATACGATTCATCGTCCATTATTAAGCAACTGTTTTTTAACTCGCATAATTTTGAGTACAGTTTTCTTGATCTAGAAATTGCAGTATTTTGTTGCTTAATAGTTCGTTTTTCACTTTTTTGTTTTCGGTAGGTCTTAATTCGTGATCTTTTTTTTATTGCATCGACCGTCGATTTAGATGTGGCAAATTTTTTAGCAATATCTCTCAACGACATTGACTTGTTTTTATCGATGCACTTTAACACTTTTTTTTTCTAAATTTTGATTATATGTACCTTTCGGTCTTCCACTTCTAGGCTTTTCCTGGATTCCCTGATTTTCAGAGAAACGATCCAAAGTTCTTTTAATCGTCCATCGTGTTGTATTCGCTTGACGAGCGATTAAAGAAAGTGATTTTCTATTATTTCGCTCCAAATTCGCAAAATTTCATGTCTTACTTTTTTTCGATTTGAACTCATTTTACTTAATAACAAAAAATTTGATGATGTGTTTATATTTTATTTTAGTTCATACAATAACAAATCTAAAACCGTTATTTCCGTTATAATCGTATTTGAAATTCATATAAAAAAGCAATTAAAAAACGGTGCGAAATTTTCTCGGACAGAAATTCAACAAATAAAAGAATATTGTATCACAGTAATTTAAATATTGAAAACAACCAAAATATAATAAAATTTGACACATACCAAACAGAAAGAAACTTAAAAGAAAAATTTAATCATATTTGGTGGTGGTTGTAGAAAAAGAAAATATTAATATGTAGCTATATATGATTAATCAAGTAGTTTTAAGTTTTAGTAGTGTAGGTTTAATTATGAGAGTTAGACCTATCCCTAATACAGGACGTACGGCGTAAGGCGTCTGTCAAAATCGTTTCATGCACATACATTTTGTATGAGAGCTCCCGAAATACGCGGCGTACGAACGCCGACAATTCGAATTTCCAATTTTGACGGGTGTATAAAAATTTTTAATTTGATTTTTGAAATTTAACAAAAAGAAACATCGATCAAAAAATTTTTAATGAATATAAATGTAGCGTTTTATGTCGGGATACGCTGGCGTATCGGCGTATCGACGTATATACGCGACGCCATACGCCGTACGTCCTGTATTAGAAGGAGGTCTTAGATATAAGTTTTAGGTATAAAAAAAAAATATAGTTTTGGTTTTAAAATTCTTTCCAAAACGAAATACATACAAAAATAATTTAATTAATGACAATCATTAAAAAAAATAGTATATTAAGATGTAAAAAATCTGTAAATAAAAAAAAAAAATTATTAGAGAGCCACATAGAGGGACAGTAAGGAAAGTAGTTGAAAAATTAACATAGTTTTAAGATATTTTTTTGGTGGTATATATAAAATGTATAATGAAAATAAATAAAAAAAAAATATCATTAAAAAAGAAAAGGTAATATTTCCCGTACTTTTATAATATTTGTATATTTATTTGCTACGTATTATATTTAGTTAAATGTGTCATATAATAATTATTTGACAAAACTAAACATAAAGTATCCTTTTTTGAATCATTTCCACAGAACCCGATTTAGTGGACGTCAAAAAACCACGCCTAAAAAAGGTCGTATCTTAACCCTGTTTCGTAAATATGTATATACATAGACACGATGTAATGAACGTGATAAAAATTTGGACCTCTAGATTCTAGCCCCCTTATTTGATGGGCATTTTTAAAAATTTACTTCGGTCGCAAAATCGGTCTGATTGTATTTACAACCTTGTAATATCTAGTTTAGATTCAGCAGGTTAAGGCCTCATCCAAAAATCATACACCCTGCCTGTTTTAAGTGAGTGAGAGGTTGCACTTAAACAAGTTACAACCTCCGCGGTTAAAAATATTGCAGAAATGAGAAATTAGTTTCTTAATAATAATATTTTATACCCCCTCAACTATAATGAACCCCATCTCTTCATTGTACACATGAAATAAATTGGGATTTTCAAAAAATAATACATTTTGTATGTACATATTTGAATATAAAAATATATAAATAAAAATTATTTTTTAAAAATAATTTCCCTTAAAGTAACATTCAACTAAAAAGTAATAAACAATCAAATAATACCACATCAAGATACTTTCTTCTTGTGCTTGAATAACGCTCAACAATAGTAAGGGTAAGTAGACCTCCTTATAAATGACATTAATTCTGATAAGGTCTACTTTCCCTTATTATTGTGGACCGTTATTCAAGTTCCAGAGGAAAATCCCTTGATCTGGTATTATTTGCTTGTTTTTACTTTTTAGTTGAATATTACTTAAAGGTAAAGTGTTTTTAGAAAACTTTTTTTTTATTTATATTTTTTATTTCATAATTTTTAGTCGGTCAAATAAATAAATATTTATAATAAATAAATATATACTTTGACAACTTGGGATGGATTTGTTTGTGATCCTCATAGCCCACGATTTCGAATTGCACTTGTGGCCGATGTTTTGGGCCTTCTTTGGCCCCCGCTGCCCCATGGACTACCCAACGGGATATACTCTTCTTTTGAACCGCCCCACGGACTACCCCTCATTGAGATGTACTCTTGAAGACCTTTCATTTGATACCCCAAAAGATTTTTTTTGGTACATGTGGCCCCTCCTACCCACCATCAAAACCCAAATTGACCACCATCAAAACCCTCCTACCCACCATCAAAACCCAAATTGATAGTGCACGCACCATATATCTGATAACACGAGCTTAACTTCCAAATTTGAGCTAAATCGGTCACGCCGTTTAAGAGTTATGGGCAGGTGAGGAGAAATATATATATGTATATATACATACATATAATAGCCCTGTTTTTTTGTAGACGGGTATATTGTATTGTAAAAAAACGATCCACTGAACATAGGAGGCGAAAATTTTTTTTTATTTCATACACAGTTGAATTTATCAGCTGATAATTTTTTTTAAAATCATATTAACTTTTAGTTTTATAAACGTAAAAAAAAATCATTAAATGTCATTAAAAATATAAAACTTGCTTTTTTTTCTTTAATAAATTGCTATTTTTTAATGTAAAAAAAAAACATAGGCTATGCCTTTTTTGTCCAATGTATTTGAAATAAATGAAATGGAATATTGACAACAGAGCCATCTACATCTCATATTATTCTATTTATCAATTACAATTCATTTGCGATATATAAATAACTACTGTAATTCTCATTTTTTTGCCAACAAATTGTTTTTGTTTTCAATGTAAAATTTTGCAATACAACATACCCGTCTACAAAAAAACAGGGCTATTATATACATATAAGAATTGTAAATTCATAAAACGGAAATTAATAGTGAGTTTTTATTGAAAATGGCAAATTTTCATACCAAATAATTTTCCTATGATTTTAACCATTTTCCATTCACTTTCACAGAATTACTGGCCAAAGAAAAGAATATGACACAAATTTAAACTTCTGAGTCCCTGTCCCTTGAATAAAATTGAATTTTTGGAATTTAAAATGGGCATATGTCACATTTCGGATACGGCCTACTGTGTCTTTTAAGTTAGGTATAAGTTTGCCTTTCTGCATTTATTAAAATAACATTTTCAAAATAACTTTTATTAATAATAAGTTATTTTTATTAATAAAGATTAAAAAAAATTTTTGCTTTCACGGCTTTTGCTATAATGACTTTTTTACAAGTAAAATCTTGTAAATTCTACATAGAACGTAGAATAAAATATCTATTGATATTTTATAATTATATTAGTAATAATTTTTTCAATTTTTTACTAATGCCGGTATGATAATGGCTTGAAAATTTAAATTTTTCAGAAACTATCCATTTAGAGGGAGAGGTAATATTTCTTATATGAGAAAAAGATATGAGTGCGAGTAACACGCTATATTGAAAAAAATCCTGAAAGTCAAAAAAAATCCAAAAACAATCCAAAAAAAATCCATGTCGCTAATGATTTGTCACTGTGTAGCAGCAACAAAACCATTTCTGTCAAAAAAAATCGAAATTTTTTTGGATTTTTTTTATATATTTTTTGACATTCATGATTTTTTTCAATATTCAAGCATTTTTTTTATTATTTTATTACAAATCGCCGCTTGAATACTTGTTTGCTTCATACGCCATTTTAGAATTTTTGAGTTAGGACCATATCTGTAGTGTTTGGGAGATTCTCTTTTTAAAACTCCAATTAGTTTTTTCTTATCTCTAATAGTTACTGAGATATCGAGTAGCAGTTTTGCTCCACATCCACTTCTTTTTTTTTCAATGCTTGCTTGCCTCACTTCTCAAAAATCAGAAAAAAGGTAGCACGTAGACCAACTTTTCTATACATTTTTCAAGTTATTTTTATTAAATGTTTTTTTGCTCTATATAAATGAGCAATGTACATGAAACATTAACATTAATATTAAATTCCATATCCATTGCTCATTGATATAGAACTTTAATGCCAAATTTATTTATTTTACTTTTGCCTTATATCCATAGTAATTTTCATAGTCCTTATATTATAAGATGGACATGGAGCCGTGCCAGTTATCTTCGGGACCCGTCTTGAAACATGGACCAAGAAGTCTAACATGTGTAAATTGTAAGTTGTAAATTTAGGGTAGATATGGAGCAAAGTGAAAATGTATGAAGCAAACAAGTATTCGAGCAGCGAAATATCTTTGACAGATTAAAAAACAAAAACAATATATTTGACAGCATCAATACGACACTATAGTTGTCTCTCATTGAAAAATATTTGTGTTTCAGTCGCACAAAGAGACATTTTTTAGTTTTTTTTTGGATTTTGTCAAGCCATTGTCATACCGGCATAATAAAAAAAAATAATAAAAAAAAACTAAGTTTGTAGCGTCTTTCGAAATTATTTAAAATTTTCACCTCTTTACCTTTTAAGATGGGTGAAACTATTTATGAAACAGGTTGCAACAGCTCCGTGGGGACCTGGATTGAAAAATTAGTTTCTTAAAAATACATACTATTTTACAGCTCGTGCAAAAATTTTGTCTGGTACCTGGTACCTACAAAATTAACATTAAAGATGTCTTTATAAATTTTGGACTTACACTTTCTTACGGAAAATGAATCTTATCTTGACATGCCAAGGGACGATGGCAAGATCACACAAGTAAAATATACAAGATTAAAGTGATTATCCCAAAAAGGAATGAATCCCTGCAACAAAGCAGCAGAAACGGAATTTTAATGGTACACAGAGGGATCAAAAACAGATGAAGGAGTAGGATCCCGGTGTATACGGCAAAATACCAAGTTTTAATGAATCACAGAGATTAGGAACCGTAACAACAGTATTTCAAGCAGAGGTTATACAAATAGACAAGATTAACATTAAAGGTGTCTTCAGCATATATAAATGTAAAATTTAGATAGCAAAAAATGTATGACATTATTAGGTTTGTCATGCAACTAATACGATACATTTTTCAGACACGAAAAGCGACTGAAAAAGAAGGGTAAAACCATAAAGTAATAATATATAGAGAAACTGTTTCATAAATGATATTTTGAAGAAATTTTCATAAAATTATATAGAAATGAAAGACACCAAGCTTTTTCAAAGGGTAGAACCTTTATTTTAAAAGCTCTCTTTTCTAATCAAAGTTTAGTTTTTTTTTTAAGTGGATACTAGCTGGATACTTAGCTTAAGGAAAAGAATTTGCCTCTGATAAAATTTGCTATCTAAAATCATAATGTTTGTGAACTGAGTCAAAACCAACACTACTAAAAGCCCTGATGTACGCACATCGAAACCACGAAAGTAGTCACAAGTCAAAAATTTGCTAATGTCAAATTTAATGGTGGCATAAATAGACGCGAGCAAAATAAAGAAATAAAAGTGATATTTTATGGTAAATAATAAGAGATTTTTCTTAAAAAGTAGTGTAAATTATATTTTAATAATTGTAGATTTGTTTTTAATAAAAAAAAATTGTGCGATTATTGAGTTTACCTAGTTTATTTTTGTGATAAAAATTTAGTGCAAATTTGATAAACGAGAAATAAAATTTCTTGTTGAAATATCTTAATATTTATTAATAATATTGTGATATTTATTTGTTATTTAATTTATAGTTGTGTGCTAAAGGCAATTTAATATAAACTAAGTATTTGCACACTTAGTTTATATCGATTCGATTATATAAAACAATAAAACAATGAAAATAATAAATTTAATAAATTAAATGTCAGTGCTATACCTTCAATTTTTCGAAATTATTCGCAGTATTTAATACCTATAGAAAACATTTAAAGACGGGATCCGTCGGAAAAATTCGAAAAATCAAATATTTTATTAGAAAAAAGGTCAGAAATTTTTTTGCATCTGACATTACTAAAGATTACAGTATTTTTAAAAATAATTTTAAACAAAAAAATCTATTTTCAAAATTATCTTCTTTTCGAAAATGAGGAAAAATGTGTGTTTTTTTTAAATCCAAAATAGCGACGATTTAAAATGCAATATTTCTGTCCGAATTAGTATATTAATAAATATTTAGTAGTAAATGTTATTTTACATGGATCCGAAGTTCCATATAATGATTTGCAATGGATTTTACCAAATAGTAGTAAAAAATTAACTTTATGGTCACAAATTGAAAATTTACTCGCGAGATACAGAAATATTTAATAAACGTAATTTTAAAACCGCGAAATTTTATATTTAAAAAAGCACAAAACTGTAAGAACGATTTTTCTCACTAGATATTTAGATATTTTAAAAAATCAAGTAGAATTATTAAATATATTTACCCAAATTACTACAAACCAAAAATGAATTTTTTAATGACCACGAAGATTTTTCATTGAAATATACTCTTTAAGACCTTTCATTTGATACTCCACAAGACTTTTTGTATAATGGGCCCACATGACCCACTTTTGGGCCCTAGTGTAATTCATGGTGACCCAGGGACTACTCTCATTGAAATATACTCTTTAAGACCTTTCATTTGATACTCCACATGTCTTTTTGTATACTGGGCCCCACATGACCCAATTTGGGGACCCGTATTACCGAATGTGCCCCACGTATTACTCTCATTGAGATGTACTCCTGAAGACCTTTAATTTGATACCCCACATGATTTTTTGTATTATGGGGCCCAACAATACCCCCGTTTTAGCCCTACATGACACACGGCGCCCCAAGAAATACACCACATTGAGATGTACACTGAAATGTACACATACAAACTTTTTTGTAATATGGGGTCCAACATGGCCCCGGCATGACCCTCGTCGGCCCAGACTACCCCCATTGAGATGTACTCTTCAAGACCTTTCATTTGATACCCCACATGATTTTTTTTATTATGAAGCCCAACAATGCCCCCGTTTTGGGACCGACATGACCCACGGCGCCCCGGACTACCGTTCAATGAGATGTACTCGTCAAGACCTTTCATTTAATACCCCACATGATTTTTTGTATTATGGAGCCCAACATTGTCCCCGTTTTGGGCCCGACATGACCCACGGCGCCCCCGGACTACCGCTCAATGATATGTACTCGTCAAGACCTTTCATTTGATACCCCACATGATTTTTTGTATTATGAGGCCCCACATTGATTCGATTTGAGCCCGACATGACCCACGGTGCCCCCGAACCACCGTCCAATGAGATGTACTCATCAAGACCTTTCATTTGATACCCCACATGGTTTTTTTGTACATTCAAAAATTAACGAACCTCCGCGCCCCCATCCTCCTAATCAAAAAAATTTATATGGTACCAAGCCATTTATGGCATGAGCTCAACTTCCAAATTTGAGCTCAATCGGTCAAGCCGTTTAAGAGTTATGGCCAGGTGATGAGATCCCGACATACCGACATACCGACATACCGAAATACCGACATACCGACATATATACTGGAAGTGTGAATTCATAAAAGGGAAAGTAAAAAATGAACTTATAAAACTAGGACTAAAAGTTATTGATGTCAAACAAATTACAAAAACTACGAAGAGTATAACAATGATCTTAAAAATAAATACACAAAAGCATTACGCTAAATAATCTTAAAAATAAATACTACGTCATAAACCACACGAAAATTAGATGGGAATATAAGACAAAAATATGAAAAACAGACCCTAGGTTTAAATATGAGCTATTGTAAAATAATGGGAATTCCTTTACGTGTATAGTATTTTTTAGTAGTATTTTCAATGTACTATACATAAATTGAAATGGTAAAATAGGTAAAAAATGTGTCCTTGTTAATTTTATTAATTTTTTTTCCTTTCAAAGTTATTATTCCTGGAAAATATATATAAACTTATCATTTAAGTTTTCTATAATTTTGCTTTTAATTGAACATAATGTGATATGAATAAATATCAAATATTCTATTTATATACCTCCTAAAAATATGCAAAATATTTTTTTTTTAATTTTACATGATTAAGCATTTTGATTAAATATAAAAATGAGGCTAATGATTATAAATTATTAATTAGTGCACTTAAAAGAAATAAGATTTTCAAAAGTTTTCTCAATATGTGTTTTCAGAAATATTGTGCGGTTATAATTATAGAAGTAAATTAAAAATGTAATTTTTGTTTTTCGAAGGGTCACAACTGAAACTGATCAATCACAACTGATACAATTTATTTAGAGACTAAATTCTTATTTTTGCTATTTTTAGGATATCTCTTTGGTACATAAATATCAGCCTTCCATATTAAGCAGTTTGGGAAATACAGGGTGTTAAAAAAACGAAAAAAAGCTGTATGAAGATAACGGTATTTTTATACAACAAAGAATTAAATTTTAAAAAATTTGTTATTACATAATTAAGATAAAAGATTTTCCTATGTTATAGCATTTACTGACCTCAAAAATTCTTATTGGTTTAAAAGTTATTGGATGTTCAATATGGACAATTTTCGAACTTGGAGGGGGAATAACTCGGAGGGGAAAATAGATAGAGGAAAATTTTTGTACTACTGGACCTATTATTTTATTGCTGTCTATCTATGGTCAAAATTTTAACACTATATGTTAATTGATGTAGAAGTTTGTGTAAACGGACAGACGGACAGACAGAGTGAAACTAATATACACATTTCTTCCAATTTGGTTGGAAATGTGCTAAAAAGTAGTAAAAAGTTCACCCAATGTGTATGGGCATGGATCTAAAAATTGTCACATTAATGCTTACTGTTCGTATTGCTCTCAAAATCATATTACGTCAAACTGTCCCAATAAAGAAGTGGTAAAATGTGCCAACTGTAATGGTGCTCACTATTCAACAGATTTAACCTTCATCTCATCCTCAAAAAAACTTACGTTGTCTACCCTCGTGTGTAGATTTCTACACATATGGAAATATCAGTATATTTTCAATGGTTAATTTCTTTTTTGGTATTGAAATAAAAAAAGCTGATGTTCTAATTTTATTTTATTAAACAAAAAGAGTCAAATTAATTTTTTTTCAATGCATTTTTAAAGATCATTTCTACATATTATGTTCATTGCCTTTTTCTTTTATTCTAAGAAAATATTACGTCGTGTGTAGATTTCTACATATATGAATTTTTATTTTTTTTGAAGGTTTTGGTTGCTTGATCGTGAGTTTGGTTGCTTGATGTGTATTGTGAATTCAATAAGAATTCAAAATATTCACTTACGATCAAACAACCAAAAGCCTCAATGTCACTGAAAGTGTCTAAAAGTCCATATGTGTAGAATTCTAGACAACGTAACTTTTAAAATTATACAAACTAAGAATGATATTGTAACCGGGAAATAGTTTTTTTCTGCTTAGAATGGTGGTAGAAATAAAGTCACGAAATACCGTTATTTTTCAATCAGCTGTTTTTGAAAAAAATTAAAAAAAAATTGGTATTTGTGTAGTTTTCTACACAAGGGTGGAATGAAGGTTAAACTGTCCAAGTAGGCAATCATATATACAAACTCGTAAAATCAACAATAAATTTAATATGAAATCAAATTGTAATACAAATGCTTTTAACAATGATTACAACAAAAAATTTCCGAGCCTTCAAAGTGCTGATTATAATCAAAATGCGTCAAAAAGAAATCCATGGCAAAATCTTTCTACAACTTCTATTTTTCAACAAGGTAGTCAACTCAATAACAATAATAATCCTAACAATAATATTAATAATAACAATAGTTTTATAAATAACAATAATTTTAGTTCTAATAATGATTTGTTTATGTACAATAAATGAAATTACTAACTTAATTAATGAATTATTATCACGACTTAGTTCATGTAAATCGAAGCAAGAACAATTTAATGTTATAACTCAGTTAGCTTTAAAATATGTATATAATGTCTAATCTAGATGATAAAATATTATTTCATGGAATGCCAGAGGCATTCAACATAAAAGTAAAGAATTTTTTGATTTTCTTTTTAGAAATAATGTACATGTTGGCCTTATTAGTGAAACTTTTAAATTCATCTATTAAATTTACACATCAAAACTTTACTTGTTACAGAAACGATCGTAGTACTCACGGTGGTGGTGTTGCTATAGTTGTACGTAAAGATATCAAACATACTATTTTGCCTACCTTAAAAACTAAATTAATCGAAAATATTGGTGTGGAAATTAACCTAAATGACCATAAGACGTTAAAAGTATTTTCTATATACTTCCCGGGTGGAAATGCTGGAAGAAACAATAATAAAAGAGGTCTGTTTAAATCTGACTTAATAGGTAACTATTAAGTCAGATCCCTTCCCACCAGGTAACTACCTGGAGGGAGGGGATTTAAATTGCAGGCACCGATTCTGGAACTATTTAAAAGCAAATATCTGGGGTAATATCCTTTTCGATTTAATAACAAATGGTCTTTTTGCATTATTATCTCCATCAGATCGAACTTATATTCCCAAAAACGAAAAATCAAATCCATCGACACTTGATTTGTTTTTCACAAATATACCTGATTATTGCACTCAACCAGTTTCGCTTAACAATTTAAGTTCTTATCACTTACCGATAGCCTTAATTGTAAATCAATCAGTAATTCTTAATGACAACTACTGCTTTAATTTTAAAAAAGCAAATTGGCCTAAGTTTAAAAAATACCTTATAGAAAATCAACCATGAACCATCTGTAGTTTTTGATTACAAATCCATTATCCATTCTAATGATATAGATAATAAAATTATCGATCTAAATGAATTAATTATCAACGCTATGCATGATAGTATTCCTAAGATAACATTTAGAAAGACGTATCACAACAAATTGTCTTCCAGTATTCTTTCTTTAATACAAAAAAGAAATACAGCGAGAAGACATTGGATAAGATATAGACACATTATTTATAGGGCCCAAATATCTGTCAATTCAAAATGTTTATCTTTGCTTCTATTGATTTTTTCTATTCTATTAATTTTTTCTATTTCTAGTTTATCCTTTAAATTTTAAATTTTTCGTAATTTTTAGTAATAAATTCAATAGGTCTTAATTTCGTAGTTGAATGAATAGTGTTATTGTAAATTGTTAAAGTTTTAAAAAGACAGCGTTGTGGATTATACACCTATCACCTTCAGAAACTAACTTATTCATTCTACCTGGAGATTGTATTCTTTGTTTTATACAATCTAAAATGGAAATCCAATTTCTATCAGTAAGCTTATGTATCGTTTCATACTTTGAAAATTTATCGATTGTCGTTAGATTTATTTATTTCGGTATCTGGTATATCCATGTGCACTATATCATTAAAGTGATTTGGCGTATCTCATATTTTTAAAGGAATTTTAGCAGGATTTCTATCGTGTTTCGCGATAATACAGATATCACAATTATTTATTAACTTATTAATTTCAATAAGAAAATTTGGATAATAAAATTTATTTTTAATTTCGTAATAAACTTCGCTTATTTCCCTATGATTTTTATTTACATGTTCCTTTTTAATAATTGTAAAGCTGGATTCATTGATGCGGATAGAAAATGTCGAACTCATTCAAGTCGAACTATTTTTTCTATTGAACGTTCATCGATACGGATAAAAAGTGCCGCGCTAAATTTTTTTTTGTCATTAATTATTATTAATTAATTGTCATTAAAGTAATTTTTGATACTACAAAATCAAAAATAATAAAATTAATAAACGACATTAATGAAAAAAATTTTCATTTGAATTTTGTGTCTTTCTGTTTTGACGTTTTCAAAATAGTGCGGCACGAAAGTTCAAGATAAATCAACTTTTTAAGAGAGAGAAATACTTGACGAAAAAAAAAATAAAAAAATTGAGAATTTCAAATTTTCATATAAAAAGTGTGCGCGGACATGAGCGCGGCGCGAATCGGCCGCATCAATGAATCCAGCTTCAGAATTTCATTTTTGTCAGAAACATCAATTAATTTTTTTGAAACTTTTAAATTTTTAATTTCTTATTATTTGCAAAATATTTCATAGCTTTTGCAAAATATACAAATCAGACCTTTTTGGTCGATTAGAACTTTCCTCATAATTTCTAATAAATTGCTTTTCGTTGAAACTGATATGAAAATCTGTGTTTTTTTATTGATTTTAGTAATAATTTCTTCTTTATTACTTTTGTTGTGAATTGAAGCACCCAGTACTTCAATTCACAACCAAAAAACAGCTAATTAAAATATTTTGAAATAATTTGAATTCAATAACTTAAATTTGCAAAATAATTAAAAATTAAATTAGAACAAAATTTTAAAGAGTTGAATGGCTAGCATGCGATATTTTGGAAAACCAAAAAGCTCTTCAACCAAATAAAATAGCTGTTTTTTGGTAACCGAATTAAGTTTACTTGGAGGTGTCGAATAGACACCAATTAAATTAAATAAAAAGTTTTGTTGGAAGTGTCAAGAAGACACTAACTAATTAAATTAAAATTCTAAATTTTAAAAGTAGTAAAAGTTTTATTAAAATTAATAGTTTTGATTATTTAAAGTAGTAAAAGTTTTACTAAAATTAATAGTTTTGATTATTTAAAGTAAATAAAGTTTTTTATATAAGTTTTTAAAAAATAATTATAAAAGTAGTAGTTAATTTAAGAAAAAAAAAGAAAGTAAATAAAATATATATAAAATAAATTAAACATTATAAACGTTAAATAAAAACTTAATAAATAAATACTATTTGTAAGCTGAAAATCAATAAATAATTAAATACAATATTTAAATAAAAATACTAATATAATAAAGTGTTTTAATTAAGAAGAAATTAATAGTAAGTGTTTTATTTGAGAAGAAAACAATTATAAAAGGTAACTTTTATAACATTGGCGCTGCGGACAGGATAGGAACTACGTTTCCTATCTAAAAAGACTTGTGTGCGGTAAAACGGTTCGAAATTTAAAAAAAAAATTATATAAATTTTTTTTTCAAATTTTACGAAAATTACAACGCAAAAAATATACATTTTAACAAAAAAGTGAAAAAAAAAACATTGCAGAACAACGAAGTACAAACAACAGTAGCAGATCAACAAATAAGGCAGTGAAAAAACAATAACAAAAAAATCAACGGAAGAAAGCAGTATATGAACGAAAAGGCAATGACAAAAAAAAAAAGTCAACATAAGAAGCAGATCAACAAATTTATTATGTAAGTCAAAATCTAAAATAATATTAAGGAAAATTATTATATTTAATAATAAAAAAAATGGAATTTTGTTTAAATAAATCATAAAAAAAAATTTTTCAAATTAAATTGCTAAAATTCAAATAAATTGTTAAATTATCTTTAATAAAATCAAAATCAAAAATTTAATAAAAATTAAGTTAAAGTAAAATCATTTAAAAAATCAAATTCAAATTAAACGTTAATAAAAAACTTTTTCTTTTTCTCAAAATGTATTAAAAAAAAAGTCATAAAAAAAATCAAATTCCTATATACATATATAAATATAAAAAAAATCATAATTTTATTTTAAAGTAAAATCCAACAAAACTTGTAAACAAAGTTTATGGATATATATGGATATATATAAATTGTATATATTTTTTTTTTTAAACACATTTCCTAACCTTTCCCAATAGTTACCCTAATTTTTTAGATGCAAATATAATAAATATTATACAGTGGATACAAATATAATAAATATTATACATAAATGCATATCAACAAGCACACATTAATACACATGGTGCAATTATATAAGTTTTTTTTCTTACTATAAGTCGATCATATATATGTATATACATATTTATTTTTTCGTTGCATTATAATAATTGTGCGTTTTCAGCAATTATATAAAGTTTTTTTTTTCTCTGTTGCCTAAGTTTTTTTTAGCGTTTGAAATTTTATACTTGGTAGAGTATAAAAAATATATAAGGTAATAAAAACAATTAAAGGCATTATGTGTTGAATTTAATTACAAAAATACTAGGGTTCGTTGATTTTA
Source organism: Empis stercorea (assembly GCA_949752835.1). NCBI lineage: Eukaryota > Metazoa > Arthropoda > Insecta > Diptera > Empididae > Empis > Empis stercorea. Next base: position 38,316,481 of record OX457086.1, on the reverse strand, counting down.
TACTAAAACTGTGTAAAGAAAATACAAATGCACAGTTTGTATTAAGTTAACTCAGGGCTGTATAAAATCAAGTAACCTGGTATAAAGTTTTTTCTATGTAATAATAAAAAATTGGGATACAAATTTTCTTTGTTACCCAATATTTTTCTTTTCACCTTATATAACTGTAAAAAATTTTTTTGTCCTCTTATGACAAAATAATATATATACATACATACTTATAATTAAAATTAGCCAATTTTCTTTGTTGAAAAGAAATAATTTCGTAATTTTTTGTTTTTAAAATTTATAATAAATTTATTTTTAAAGGTAATTAACCGCAATTTCAATTTATCATTGCAAAACAGAGTCAATCAAAATATTTTTTTTAATCAAACTTACTTAACAAAAATATTTTATAATCATTGCATACCTTTAGGAGATAAATAAAACATTTTTGGGTTTTTAAAAAAAAAAGTGAACTTTTAGAAGTATCTATAATAATAAAATTTACCTATAATAATAAAATAATAAAAAGTACCTATAATAATAAAATTAAAAAAAAAATTATATATATTCATCGTTTTAATTTGGATTGGTCTTTATAATAAAATTTAAAAAAAAATATGTATTAATAAAATTTTATAACTTGAATTGGATTTCTGTTTTTTTTTCCGACCCCTAAAATATAATTATACTAAATTTACATTTTATATCAAAATTTCAATAATTTTTTTTGTTCGTAATGACGAAAATTATATATACATATATATAAAGGGATATATATATATATATTTTCAAAATACGTTTGATCATTTTTATATAAAATATTGTTGTCAACTTAATTGATATTAATATAAATATTTTAAATGACGTACGTAAGTTTCATTAGAACAAAGCGCGTTTTTTTTGTAAAAGCATTCATATTATGAAAATTTATCAACAATTTTTTTTTGGAATTAAATAAAAATTTTATTGCATAATTTTAGGAGTTAGGGAATTTATATTTTTTTGTATGTCGAAAAAATTTTTTTTATTGCATATATTCAGGAATAAAAATAAAATAAATAAAAATGAGTATTTTATTTTAAATAATTTTATTAAATTGGAATGATTTTCGTTAAATAAGATAAAATTTAAATTAAAAATAATTTTTAGGAAAAATACAAACACAATTTTTCGAGCTTAAAATTTTTTTTCAGAATAAAAAATTCGACCCCTAAAAAATAAGTATACAAAATTTTTTTCACTTTTTACTGAAATTTAATAAAAATATGACCCCTAAATCATAATATAAAAAAAAAGCGTATTTACATTGTTGTTGTTGTAATTTTTTTTAATAAGGAAACTAATGTCGCAAAAATCAAAAACCCCAACTTTAGCGCAATCTATTTTAAAATTTTCGAAACGAATTTCTACTTTTTCATTTCTAAATTCAAGTCCAGAATTTGAAGATTCGGGCGAAAAAACTAAAACGAACATCGAAAATATAGAAGAAGAACCAAATTTAAAAGTTTTAAATAAAAACAATTTTTCTGATTTTTTACACCAAGTGCAGGAAGATAGAGTGTCGGAAAACAGAAAAAACTTTAGAACATTAAGATCCGGGGTAAAATATAATAGAATTGGTCCAATAAGAAGACCTAAAAAAGCAAGGAAAAATAAAGTGATTATTACTAAAACGGAAAGAAGAAGTTTAAATATTAAAAAATCCGACAAAATGAATCCAATAAATGACCCCCAATTCTTTAGTAACAGAACGATGAATAGGCCAGGACCGTCAGTGTTAAATTCGACCCCTATTCCGCCTCCACCACCACGTCAGTTACCCGTACAACATGAGTACAACGCGGAAAATTTCACTAATGACAACTCTTACCATTTGGAACCAACGCTCTTACCGGTTGAAAAAATTATTAAGACATTTTTGGTACACGTTTCAACATTTTCAGGTGTAGGGTTGGACATTGAAAACGAACTAAACAATTTTCTGGAGTTGGCTCACCAATCATACGAGTTAACGAGGGATGAGCAAAAAGGCATACTTTTACGGATTTTAATTACCAGTAAATTAACAGGTGCGGCCAACGCTCTCTTTAGATATGCCAACGTCGAAAATTTTACACAATACAAGGATATTTTAAGAAACCGTTTCATAGAAAGTAAAGATATGGCTACTTTAGCCTCGGAAATTATGGGAATGTACCAATATGAAACGGAAACTGTAGAACTTTTTGGAAAACAAATTCCGAAAAATTGGCCGCGTATCGGAACAGGGTAAATGAGAGATATAACAACGAGGGACGAGCATTGATAAACGAGATGGAGATCACAGCAAAGAGAGTGTTTTTGGGAGGACTGCGATCAGCAGAGTTAAAACAATATCTATTATTTAAAAATCCGGAAAATTTACGAGTCTCTATAGGAGCAGCTCGAAAATATCTGAATGAAACTCGAAATTTAGGCGGCATTGGAAGTTCTAATACATCAAGCAACAATCAAGCAGTCGTAGGGGATCAAATGCTGACATTAATTACGACATTGATGAAAAAATTAAACTGGGCTACAAGCGGAACAACCCAACAACAACAAATTTGGTAATGGGAATAATCAGAGAAGTTTTAACAATAATAATAATTTTAGGAACAACCAACAACATAATAATAACGTGCGCAATAATTTCAACGCTGGAAGTAGAAATCTAAACAACAACAACAACAACAATTTTAGTAATAATTATAAGCAATTCTCAAATAATAACAATAATAATTTTAATAACAATAAGACCCCGTTCAATAACTATAATAAGACCCCTAATAGATTGAACAATAAAAATGGTAGTATGTTTAACGGAAATAACTACCAATCTAATTATAATAGTAATAATAATAATCATAATAATATTAGGAATACAAATATTGCTAACAGAGGACCAAATTCAAATCCTCTTATAAAATGTTTCAAATGTGGTAAACCAGGCCACATAAGTAGAGATTGCACGACGCAATTTCGCTCACATAATGAAATAAAACGTTGTAACAACTGCGGAATTAACGGACACGAATCCGCTAATTGTTTAAAACCACGTGCAGGGAATAACGGCGCAAGCCCACAAAGAATTTTAACAGTAACCAACACGGAAACCACTTGTGAATGGTGTGCAAGGGAAGGCCATAAAATATTAAATTGTGAAGCACGTCAATCCTACGAATCTCGAATGGCGTTAGTCTCGGGAAACGAGAGTGGAGTGAACTAAAAAAGCCCAGCTCATTCCATACGGAGGGCACAACAACCACCTTACAGGAGCCTATAGTTCAATTGGCTTTAGATATAGCCAAAACAGACAAAGTAAAGTTATTAGTAGACACAGTAGCTCAGGTTAGTTTAATAAAAAATTCAACATTGAAAAAAGGAACACAAATATGTACAGATAATAAGGTACAAATAAGTTCAATAAACAATGTGAGCTCCACTTTAGGTTCCTGTGAGGGTAAATTTTTATTAGGGCAAAATTTTAAATGCGATTTCCAAGTTACAGATAATGATATTAAGTTACCAGTTAATGGTATTTTAGGGAACAATTTTTTGTCCCCTAATTGTAATATTTTAGGACCCCAAAAACAATTACAATTTCCAAAAACAAAAACAAATAATTCGGAATTTTATATTCCATTTTCACAAAAACAAAATGAAAAAATAAATATGCATTGTATTAAAGATTCAAATCAATTAAACGCGGTAAAGATACAACAATTACGAGAAATTTATGATAACGTACAGGAGAGTTTTAAGGAAAATAATGGAGTTATGGAAGTAATAGAAAATAAAGAGGAAGTTATTGAAGAAACTAAGGAGGTATTAAGTGAAAATAGTAGTAAATTAAAGGAGGAGGATATTATTGTAGTGAATGCAGAAGTTATGAAAGTAAATGATGAAGTTAGTAATGAGGAATATAATAATAATTATGACGTAGAAGGAGAGGAAGTAGTAAATGATGACGTAAATAATGAGGAATATAATAATAGTTATGACATAGAAAATAAAAATTTGGAGAATATTGAAAGTATCAATGAAGAAGTAATGAATAATGATGTAATAATTGGTTTAAATAATAATGTAATAGCAGACGAAATTAAAGTGTATAAAATGGACAATGCAATGGAAATTAAAAATAAAGAAGTATCTGAATCTAATAATGTTAAATGTGAAAAAATGGAAATTAATGGAATAATAAAATCAACGAAAATTATAGTACCAGCACGCATGGAAAAAGTAATTAGTTTCCCTACAACGGAGGAGGGAGAATTCTTTTGTGAAGCGCAACAAATAAAACCAGGCGTGTTTTTAGGAAATTGTTTGGTAAAAAGTAAAAATAATTCTGTAACTGTTTGTGTAGTTCACGTAAACACGGAAAATGTAGAAATTGAAAACGTAAAATTAAAATTGACCCCTACTCAAAATTTTGAAATAAAACCCCTAAAAAATGACCACCAAAACATACCAAAAATAAAAGAAAGAGTTAATTTTAATTTTTAAAAACGAAAGAAAACCATTAGTTTTGGTTTATAAAAATTACTTCAAAGAATTTTTTTAAAAAAAATATATATGGAGATCCACAAAAACAAGGATCCCTACACAAAATTCATATAAAAAAAAACCGATTATTTTTATAATGAATTTTTCGTATATTAAATTCACAAGTTTTAATTTTTTGAATGTTTTTTTATAAAAAAAACAATTTTTTAAAAAAAATAATATTAAACTCACTAGTTTCTTATTTAAAAATATATTTTAATTTTCTCTATTAATTTCCCACTAAAATTACCTATGTCCAATAATCTAAATAAAAATCTTAATTTCAATTTCCCTAAATAATAGAATTACAAAATATTCAAAAAGCTGATAAAAAAATTTATATACAAAATAAAAATTAAATTAAAATATTTAAAAAAAAAAGGAATTTGATTTTAAAAATATACAAAAATGAATATTGCAAATTAAAAAAAAAAAAGGGAATTTAATTTTTTAATATAATAAAATTAAAAATTTCATATTATTTTAAATTAACAGAAAATTTATTAATACTATACAAATGATAGTAAATTAATTATTTATCATTACAAAAAAATATATACATATATATATGTACATATAAAAAAAATATCTAAATAAAATTATTTGTAGAATTAAGTAAAAATCTATTATATTATTTTTAAGTAATAAACAATTTAAAAAAAAAACCTTTAATAAAAAAAGATTATCAATCATCATGTAATTAAAATAGAAAAATTCAAAATAATATTGTAAAATTTAAAAAAAAAAAAAAACAATATAAACTAGATTCTTATTTTTTAAAATATAGTGTTCGAAGTAAAAACTTCGATCCCTATATTTTTTCTAAAGAGAGAAGGTGTTGTGAATTGAAGCACCCAGTACTTCAATTCACAACCAAAAAACAGCTAATTAAAATATTTTCAAATAATTTGAATTCAATAACTTAAATTTGCAAAATAATTAAAAATTAAATTAGAACAAAATTTTAAAGAGTTGATTGGCTAACCAAAATATCACATGCGATATTTTGGAAAACCAAAAAACTCTTCAACCAAATAAAATAGCTGTTTTTTGGTAACCAAATTAAGTCTACTTTGGGGTGTCAAGTAGACACCAATTAACTTAATTAAAAAGTTTTCTCGGAAGTGTCGAGAAGACACGAAGTAATATACATATTTTAAAAGTAGTGAAAGTTTTGTTAAAATTAATAGTTGGAACTTTTATAAAAAAAAGTAAATTTAATAAAGTTTTTTATATAAAGTTTAATTTATGTACATAAAGTAAAGTAGTAATTATTTTAATTCAAAAATAAGAATTAAAATTGAAGTATAAAAATAAAATCAACATAGAATAAATAAATTAAACATTGTAAATATTAAAGAAAAAATTTAAAATTAATAAATAATAAAATACTAATATTAAACTATAAACTAATAAATAATTAAATATTTAAATAACTACTATATATTAATAAATAAAAAAGTTAAACTTGAGATAAAAAATAGTGTTTTAATTGGAAAATAGTAAGGAAAAATAATTATAAAAGGTAACTTTTATAACACTTTCGTTTAGATAAATTTGAGTTTTGAAAAGATTAATTGGTTTTTCGGATATGTAAATAAGACCAGTTTCATCTTCTTCTGCGCTATACATGGTGGCATCAGTAGACCTTCTTACTTCCACGTTGATTGAACTATTGCGCTCACTGTCTTGCAAATTATATAACAATTGATTTTGTTCTCGATTTTTCTTATTAACAGCATTAATTTCTAGATTAGAGAATAGAGCTTCTTTGCTATTATATTGATTTTGTGTCCCAAGCGGCAAAAAGTTACTATATAAGCGCAATTAAGTAACGTTTTGGTAACATTCATACCTTTTTCGGGACTATTTCTAAACTGTTAAGAAACGGATTAGAAATCTTTGCATAGTATCATAATGGTAATATTTATCTCTACTGTTTTTAAAATGTTAATATTTTTCCACCCAAAAGTTACTACTCTGTTTTAGAACCAAACCGTTGATTTTCAGTGTCCCTTTGATGTGTCTTATCGCATACCACACATTTTGGACTTTGTGGTCAAAATATCTACAAATTGTATAAAAAATATGTTATGTTAAAAATATATGTTTTTCGTTTATAAACTTTTTGGTAACAGTGTAATACCACAAATTCTAGAATGTTACTATTTGTTTTGGTAATCTGAACCTCAGAGGTGTTTTATGTGCATCAAAATTTATGTAATACTTCAATTATTCTTTAATATTTTCTAGTTTAATTTAATAGCGTGCTGATGCCTGAATGTGTCACATAAAATATTAATAATATATAAAAAACAGAGTGGTTATCATATTAATGAAAAAAAGAAACAGAAAAAAGTATTTAAACAGTGAATTACGTAATAAAAAAGTGTGAAATTGACTTAATAAAAACATAAATAAAATTAATTAAAATGATAAAAAGATCCACAAAATATAATCATTGTAGTAATTACTACAGGAAGGTAAAAAAACATGTACAAATAATATCTGAAAATAAAAGAAAAGAAGGTAATATTTCGTTTGATTGGAATAAATGGTCAAATTCTTCAGATCTTGCAGGTAATATAAACAGTTAATTTTAAAATAAATAATTTAATTAATTAGATGAATTGTTTACTTTAGAATCGTTAAAACAAATATCTGAAAATAATTGCTCCAATTCTGTTGCAATTTCTTCTAATTGTGATTTTACAGGTAATATATAAAGTAAAATATGGTTAAAATATTTTCATTAATGAATTTACATTATTTAATTTAGAACCATCTAGACAAATTTTGCCAACAATTTTCACTGGTGAAGCTAACGATAATGCGTTATGTAATCATAACGAAAGTAATTTGCGTACAATTGACGATTTCGATGAACTTGTTAACGTAGAAGAACAAGTTGATCTTATATCCTTTTTGGAAGAATTAAAAATCTGGGCATTAACATTCCGCATTAGCCATGGGGCGACAAATCATATTCTAAATATTTTAAGAAATCGAGGATTCGAATATTTGCCTAAGGACTCCTTAGCTAAAAACTCCACCAGTTGTCAATACCATAAGTATGGGTAGTGGAAAATTTTGGTACCATGGCTTAGAAAATAGTTTGAAAATTATTTTTCATGATTTGAAAAAGTCCATCAGAATTTCTCTTACTTTCAATATAGACGGTTTACCAATACATAAAAGCTCTAAATTTGAGTTTTGGCCAATCTTATGTACAATACATGAGATGGCGAATATATTACCTATGACAGTTGCTATTTACTGTGGTCAAACAAAACCAAATTTGGAGAACTTTTTAACACCGTCTGTGACAGAATTAAGGATCCTATTGGAAAACGGCATGTTAATAAACGACCATAAAATAGAAATGAAAATAAGATGCTTCATTTGCGATTCACCTGCTAGATGTTTTATTAAAGGTATGTGTTTTAAAAAATGTGTACGCATGAGTTTTTTAGTTCATGGATCCATATTTTTTTAGGAATAGTGAGTTACAATCACTACCATGGTTGTTCTAGGTGTAGTGTTATTGGCGAATTTTACAAATTAGAAAGACATATGAGCTATCCTCGTATTGATATGCGTCTAAGAACAGACATTAGTTTTAGAAGCCAGGAAGATCCAGACCATCACAAACAACAAACACCACTTTTACAACTTCCGATAGATATGGTGGAAGATTTTCCAATTTCAGACCCTTTGCATCTGCTAGAGCTTGGAATTATGAAACGTTGTTTACTTATGTGGACGCAAGGATCTCACAATTATAAAGCAAAGTTTTCTGCGCAACAAATAAATAACATTTCCGATTTGTTAGAGAAATTTAACGAATTTATTCCTAATGAAATACATCGAGCTGCCCGGCGATTAGATTGCCTAAAATTTTGGAAAGGTTTGGAGTATCGTACTTTTATGTTGTATTTGGGTCCAGTTATATTAAGGAACTATCTTCACCCTGAAATTTATCATCATTTCATTATTCTTTTTTGTGCTGTAACAATATGTTCTTCAAAGCATTATATTAATTTTATAAATATTGCTGAAGAACTATTCCAGGATTACATTGAACAATATATTGATATCTACGGAATTGACAGTATCAGCAGCAATGTACACAATTTATGTCATGTTACTTCTGATGTTAAAAAATTTGGACCTCTCGCTTAATGTTGCGTATCCTTTTGAAAGTTTTTTAGGATCACTGAAATATTTACTTAGAAGTGGAAATCGCCCAATTGAACAGATTGTAAAACGTTTAACTGAGATTTCAAAACTTGGCATATCTTGTGAAAAAGAAAACTGTGACATTCCATTTGTTCGTGATTTTATAACAGTTCACCACGATTTAGAGCAATGTAAGTTTGCATATAAAACTTTACATACAAAAGAATTCATACTCTCAATTAAGAATGAGAAAAACTCATGGTTTATGACACAACAAAATGAAATAGTTCGAATGATTAATGTCACATTTATTGAAGACCAAATTAAGATTTATGGTTCCAGTTTGAAAAATGTAAAAGATCTATTTGAAAAACCATTCAAGTCATCATTTTTAAATATTTTTTGTTCTTTTGGCAACCAAAATAATCCAACATTGTATAATATAACTAATATTAAATGTAAAATGTTTGTTATCCGTTTTGATGGTGAATTATTTTTTTTCCCATTGTTACATACTTTAAATTGAATTAAATACAGCTTAATAATTTTTTTATATTCCATATTAAATTTTTAATGTAATAAAAAAAACAAAATCTTGAATTAAAATTAAATATGAATTTCAAATCATATTGTATCAAAATAATATAATATTTGAATACATTTTTATAAACTACATTAAACAGAATCATTGGTATTATATTTTTTATAATAAATTTTTATCAAAATTAAATATTTCATTGTTTTTTAATAAATATTTTAATGCACTTTTTAATTTTGTACTTAATTTTTTTCAGGTATTTTTAATAAAATTAAGTATAAGTATACATTTAATACTTTCTTATACATTTAATAAAATTCAAAATAGAATTACAAAGTTATAATAATATATAATTGAATGTTTTCGTTAATTTTGTTGTGAATATTGTATAATAATACATAAAATAAAATATATTATAAAATAATTAGTATAAAATAAAATAAAAGTTCAATATATATTCATAAAAAATGTTGAAGTTGAAGATACATTCAAACAAAAATGGAACAAAACATTCAAATATATACATTATTCTACATCGTTAAGAGATTCTAAAAATTCGTCATTGGCTGTTTGGTCCTTTTCTTTGCTCTCTTCTTTTTCACGTTTTCTAAAATAGATTTGGTTATATTAATTATTTTAATTTAAAAGAATTGTTATTGTAACCTTTTCCTTTCTAGTCTCATATTTGCATGTTTCAAACACCTGTTTTTGAAAAATAATTCGTTTTTATTTCGAGTATAACTTTTATCAGCCAGAACTAATACCTCGTAAAAAAGGTCAATTATATTTGATAGTTTCATAAATGGAAATTTGTCGATATCCTGTTTTTTATGTTTAGTACAACCAGTCCAGGAATAGTTTACCAAAAGTTCTTTACTAAAGACGTAGGTACTTAACTTTAATCCTAAGGAGCTGGATATCTGATTTCCATCTCTTCCTCCTAGTTCAGAAAGTTTATAAATCTGTAAGAAGCAAAATAAAATATTCTTTAAATCTTAAAATAAATATAAAATATGATAAAAAACATTACCATTTCCTCTTTAAAGCTGATATCTTTAAGATAATCCTCTAGCAACAACACATTTGTATGATTTTCAATTGGAAAATTGATTTTTTTCACCAATTTTTTGGTTTTTTCTTTTTCTTTTTGATCTAATTTGGAAGGAATATTTTTAACCATATCATGTATGTCATTTAATTTGTTTAATTGGTCAAGCTTTACGTCAATTCCACATATTTTTTCAGTTAAAATTTGAATTGTTCTTTCCAATGCATTTACTTTGAATTGGCAATCGCAAGTTACGACATTTTCATTTGCTTCTACACATATATTTGTATTTTGCAGCTCGGTCGGCACTGATTCATCCAATATAACATTATGAATAGATGAAATTTCATCTACTACTGAAAGCAAAGAGATATATTCATTTTCAGTAGTGTATGAATTTTGATCGTCTTGATAATTCAACATTATTTCGTTATAACCTTTTTGTTGAACCAGTGCCAGGCGTTTTTCTGGATGTTTTCTTGCTGTCGTAACGTTTCTTAAATATCTGTAATGTAAAAATTTCTTAACTATCTGCGAACATATATCTGTATTTTTGTTATTAATTATAATAATTAAAAAAGTATAGTATTATTGAAAAATTAAGTTTTCGTCCAAGTTAAACAGAATTTGTTATCAACTGCATAATATCAAAATTGTGTTCATTAAATATAAAATATGATTAAGTTGTTCTTTAAAGGTTCTTTTTGTATGACATTTTGATATAATTCAGATTCGTCTGTTTTTTAAATAGATCACATTATTTTGTTTATATTACCTCTCTTCACTTTCTGTATCCGTTAATTCTACATATTTTTTTTCAAGCTCTAAGCCCTCTTTTAGATTTGGGATGTTGGTAGCTTTAATTTTACATGGCCGAACAGACCAATCATCTTCCGGTTGGCTGTATTCAATTTTCCGTAATATGTTGCCTTTACGATTTGGCCAAAATAAATTTCCGTCCTTTTCCCATTCATTGGGCACAGCATTTAAAAATATTTTGTTATCTTCTACATATGAAACTATTTTATATGGCATTTTAAATAATATTTAAGTTTTTTTACTATTTTTTATTTACACAGTTTCACTATTTTTTTATTTACACCTTTTACAATTTTTTTATTTACTTATTTTTTCGTAATTTATTAAATACCGGTTTCATCTCGAAAATATTCAAACACACTGAATATAAAACAGAAGCGAATGCAATAAAAACAACGTGACACATTTGATACACATATTGAACACAAGTGAGTAAAATGTAACTGCTAGGAAAAAACTAACAAATTAGGATATTTTTAAAACACATTCAATTTAAATTTACTAATTGGTAACTATAATAATCATTAGTTACAAAAAGGTAACCACGTAAAACAATTTGTATTTAAAATGTATGGACTTATTCTATTAACCCCAAATTAGGTGCAAATTAGTCGCATTAATTACACGGAGTGCCTTAGTTAAAAAAAACTGTTACTGTGTAAAATTTAAGGCTAATTCATCGCACACAATTCAGAGCAGTTATTATTTACCGCGGTAACAATTGGAAGGAAAATTTTGCTTGTTCAAATATCGAAATAATATCGAAATTTATTTTATACCACATTTTATAACATCCAAAATTTTTTTTGAAGTGTTTTTAAAATTGGGAAACAGTTACAGTGTAGAACAGTGTTACAGTGTAACAGTTACGTTCACACTATAACAATTAGACACTGTACACAATGTAAGAATTTTTATATAGAATGCTATTATGACAGTCGCTTGGAAAATATACGATAAAGAATGTGGCGGGTAAAAGAGATAGCTAGTGCATGCGAGACAAAGCCAATTGATATTTTAAAAGAAAAAAGAAACAAAAAACATGTTATTTTTAAAACCGGTTTTTTAAATTATTTTTTTCTGAGAGATAATTTTAGCTGGACCTAATTTTCTGAGAAAGAAACCTCTGAGAAAGAAGAGAAAGAACGAAAAAAATTTAATCTCTCAAAAAAAAGTTTCGACAGGCTAAAAAGAATCTAAATTATATTCTTTTTTCTTTTTTGTCGCGTTTAATTTTTGATAAAGCCGTAGGCTGCCAATTTGTAGCTTCTATTTACTATAAAGCTTCAGTTGACAGCAATTTTAGTCTCTATAGTGTAGCATTCACTCCAGTGTAATTTTTCTATGCAGTTTTTTTTCTCTTTCTATAGGTACTAAAAATACTGAAAACTATATAGGTACTAAAAATACTGAAGGCAAGTGAGTGTCATAATAGCATAAAAAAGATCGTTCACAATGAAAATTTACAGCCAACTCAAAATTTGTAAATGAATGATTTATAAAGAATTTATTACTGCAGTATTCTTAATTAAATTAATAAAATATATAAGTCGAGTTATGAGTTTATCAACCTTTAATTATAATTATAAAAAGATAAACAAAAGAGATTTATAAATTATAAAAAGATAAACAAAAAAGATAAACGCCTGCCGCCACCGCCATGTTTAAATTGAGATTTTCGCTTTTCGTCGTAATCTTGTATTTATTTAAAAAAAAAATTCCAACGATTGTATTTCTGCGAGGTAGCTATTATGCTTGGTTTATCGAGTTTGTTTTTGCCACACAAAATTAGATTAAAATGAGTTCTCGAACGCATAATATTTATAATAATTTTTCCATATTTAGTAAAGTAAAATCACTAATAACACGATAATGATAATATATTCTAATAAAACAAACTATGTTACAAAACTCAAACAAATTATGTGATCTTATTTATAGAGCGACAGCGACTGTAGCCGCGAATGTAGTCGGATTTTTAAATATTTTGAAGCTGTGGCGAAATTTAGTGAATTTCGCGTAGAATTGTCAAAATAATTATTTATAAGTTAAAACTTAAAGCATGGAATTTCCATAATTGTGACAAATTCTGTGTTTTTTTGTCAGAATAACTTTGAAGCTATCCATTGTCAAAATTTGATAAATTGTCAACAAGGCGTATTCATCTAAATAAGTTTTCTGCAATGAATTGTTCGCGGTAAACTAACCGTTTACTCATTACACATATTAGACACGAAACTGGAAACGGCCATATTTATTTATTTATTTTGTAATTTTCTAAACTAATATTTAATAAAAATATAAAATAAGTATGTTTTATGATGTTTTTTAGCATAAAAACAATAAAAATAACTTCTTCAATAATTTCACGATAAAAGTTGCGAATTTATTACGATTTCTGACCATTTACATTAATGTAAAAATATTTTTATAACTTTGAAATTTAATTTTCCAAGAGGGCCCTTTATTTATAAGAATTAAAAATCAATTTCAGTCGATGAAGTGTAGTTCGTTTATTATTTCAGAGTTAGAATTATTTCAAATTAGTAATCTTAAATGTCCGTATTAGAAATATTTATAATATGTATTTATTTTCATCATAAGAATTTTTACTTCTTCAAGAAAAGATAATAAAAATTTAAACATATCTTTTCTTTCAGTTGCACGAAAATGAAATAATAATATATTTTTTAAAAGTGAAAAAGAGAAAGAATGATTCCAGAAATTTTCTTTGACATAAGCTACAAACTGCTACTAAACTGTTTACGATATGTTATACTGAATGAAACGTGTTTTAAAAACACATTTTGGTAAAAATTGTTACTTTATAATTACATTTTAGAAGCATTTATAAAACACAGTTTTTAATCTGTACTGTACACAGCCCTGTATCACCATATTCTAAACAGTTTAGTATTGATTTTTAAACCGATGAGAAACTCAGTGACTAAGAAGTCACGGACTAACTAAACAGTTTAACATTGGTGTTTAATCTATGCCGCTTGGGGTAGCATTATCATTTTCTATTCTTGATAAAAAATCGGCAATATTATTTTCTTTTCCTTTAACATATTCGATTTCAAAATCGAATTCATTAGTTTAATTTTCCATCTCTGGAGTTTACAGTTTGGTTCCTTCAAGCCATTTAACTAGACAAGAGGTTTATGGTCTGTCTTGATGGTGAATTTTCGTCCAAAATTGTATGGTCGAAATTGTTTCGTTGCCCATACAATTGCCAGTAGTTCTTTCGGTGGGGTGCAATAACGCCAAAGGCAATAAAGCCCTATTCGGCTTTATTGCCTATTTCCTGGGAAATAAAGCCTAACTCGTAAATTTTTGGTGGTTGGCTTTATTTCCCAAATGAATGAGAAATAAAGCCAACTTGTTATTTTGGAATATGAGAAATAAAGCCAATTTTTGTACTACGGAAGTATTTGGAAAAGGGCTGTATGTACATAATCACTTTCTTTTGCAGATATTTGGAAAAGGGCACATCAAATTGTATAAGTGCACGCGAGGCCAGCAAAATAATGCGGCCACCCGCGGCACGCAACGTGCCGGGCTCGTCTCCCGTGGCACGCAACGCGCATCGCGCTGAATTGCTGGCCCCGCTTGCGCCTATATAATTTGATGTGCCCTTTCCCAAAAATCTGCAAAACAAAAAATTATATTATTTGTACTACGGAAGTATTTGGAAAAGGGCGGCCGTACATAATCACTTTCTTTTGCAGATTTTTGGAAAAGGGCAAAACAAGTGATAGAAAGTGATTTGCCCTTTTCCAAAAAGCTGAAAAACAAAAAATTTTATTATTTGTACTACGGAAGTATTTGGAAAAGGGCGGTACATAATCACTTTCTTTTGCAGATTTTTGGAAAAGGGCAAATTAAGTGATAGAAAGTGATTTGCCCTTTTCCAAATACTTTAAGTGATAGAAAGTGATTCCAAAAATCTGCAAAACAAAAAATTATATTATTTGTACTACAACAAAAAATTATATTATTTGTACTAAATTTTCTCTATTTTTATTTAGCAACAAGACATATTATATTTTCCACAGATTATTATTTTTGAAATTGGAAATAAAGCCGTATGGCTTTATTTCTCATCCCTTTGGGAAATAAAGCCAACCACCAAAAATTTTTGAATTAGGCTATATTTCCCAGCAAATAGGCAATAAAGCCGCATTCGGCTTTATTGCCTTTGGCGTTATTGCACCCCACCAGTTCTTTCTCGATCGTTGAATATAGGGTCTCATGTTGATTTAGTATTCTAGAAATAAAGGAAATTGGATGATTCTGTTGTGAGAGAACAGCTCCTATCGCCACATTTGAGGCTACAGACCCTATCATAAAAGGTTTTTCAAAATTAGCATGAATAAGAATTGGATCGGTAGTTAATAGGGTTTTAAGAACATTAAACGCACTTTCATAAGTTTTATCTTTTAAATTTATTTTTGATCCTTTTTCAAATATTTTGTTAAAGGATAAGCAACTTTTGCATAGTCCTTAATGAACTTCCTATAATAACCGGTGACGCCAAAGAAACTCCTGATTTCTTTTTGAGTTTTTGGAAGTTTTATTGTAAACCCAATACCCTTATCTGTAATTACGTGCCACAAAAATTCTGTCTGTTTACAAAAAAAGGAACATTTATCTATTTGGACCTTAAGATTAACTTCTGCAAGCCTTTTAAATATTTTTGAAATAATGTCAAGATGCTTTTGCAATGACGTCGAAAATATCAAAAAAGTTCATCAACCTTTGGAACGTCGCAGGGGCTTTTTTCAACCCAAAGGGCATTCTTAGATATTCATAATGCCCCGTAGCAGTAAAAAACGCTGTTTTATATTGGTCTTTAAGATTTACCTCAATTTGGTGGAATCCTTTGGCCAGATCCAGTGTGGTAAAATAATTAGCGTTACCAAGCTTTTCGAATGCATCCTCAATGTTTGGGATTGGGAATCTGTCGTCAATTGTAATTTCATTGAGCTTTCTGTAGTCAATGACTTTACGCCATATCTGTGTTCCACTGTTATCAATTTTTTTGGGGACAACCCAAATCAGACAGTTATATGGCGAATTTGAATTTAGAATTATGTTTTTACGAAGCATTTCTTCAATTTGTTTATATACTTCGTCCTTGTGTATCTCAGGGTAGCGATACAATTTAGAATACACAAGTATTTCGTGTTTTGTTTCAATTGAATGTTTAATATGGTTAGTGAAAGATAAATCATCACCATCCTTAACGTTTTTATTCTTTAGAAGTAATTTATGTAATGCTTTCGTTTCTTCATTATTTAAATGAGAGGTTTTAATGTGATCAAATAAATTAAATGATTTTTTTTCATTTGAAAATATATCAGTGAGGTTTTCTTTATAACTATTCTGATCATATTTTTCCTAATCTTCATTTAAAAAAATGGGATAGAAGAGTTTCTTGTTTTTAGTGTGCGATTTTTATAGTCGATAACAGCGTTAAGAGGCAATAAAATATTATTCCCAATCAGGACATCAAATTGATCATGGAATTTTATTTCTAAAAATTCCACAAAATAATTAACTTCATTAAAAATATCGAAGATTGGGAATTTACATAGAACATTAGTATTAACTCTATGGTTTAGATTTTTAAGACATTGTGGCTTTATATATGTCTTCCATTTGGGTTGACAGAGATCGGATTAATAATGCTGGACTCTGCCCCTGTATCTATATAAAATCTTAAAGTTTTAATGGGGTTATTTACAACTATATAGGGTAGATGCTTAGGCCAGGTCCTAGAAAATTTTGCTTTTCATTAGCAGAAATATCCATAGGTTCAGGCCTATCAAGATGTTGTCTATAATTATTATTGGGGCTATAATTATTATTAGGTCGAGTTATTATTTCTATATGAGTTTTGAGAAAATTGTCAGCTTTGATTGGAATTATATTGTCCATTAAAACGTTGCTGATTTTGTGCGTATTTGTTTTCATTTGATGCCGGATTGCCGATATTATTTCTGATATTTGAATTAAAATTTCTTTGTTTATTATTATTTAATTGAGGAGACTGTTTATTATAATTATTAATTTGTCTCTTATGATTATTTTTGTGTCCTAAATTATGATAATTTCCCTCTAACATAATTTCGTAAGCTTCGTCAAGAGATTCCGGTTTTCTACTAAAAATTACACTGCGAGCAGTTTCCGGAATATTATTTTTAAAAGTTTTCAGGGCTATACGTTTATTACTTTCTAATTTCCCATCATCTATGTCATTATTCAAAATATAATAATTATTAAGCCTACATAAATATTTATTGATGGTTTCAGAGTAATCTTTTAATGTAGTATTGCTTCATATATTGAAAATATATGAAGCTTTGTGGCGCGGTCTAAATTTCGAAAATTTTTTTTTCGAGATTTTGATTTTTCTGGATGTTTTAGATGTCAGGGAATCAGAATCAGCGAAAAAAAATCCCGGTCCGCCGTACGCCGTACGCCGTACGCAAAGTAAAAATACACTTTTTTAAACGCTTAGAAATTTGAAATTTGAAATGCCTATAAAACCGGTTTGATTTTATATAAAACATTGTTACTTCTAACATAGATGCAGCAGGTAAGTGCATTTCGATTTCATATAAAAAATTTACCCCCCACCTTCTTTAAGTGGGTGAGGGGGCTTATGTATGAAATAAGCTACATACCTTGAGCGGGGAAATTAATTGAAAAAATGAGAAACTATATTCTTAAATATACTATGTTACACATTGTGCATAAAAATCAGCTTCGTACCTTTACCCCCCTGGATTTTACAGGTGAAAGAATTTTTATGGGACTACTAAAATTGAATTTTTGGTATTTAAAATGACTATAAAATAAGCCGCATTTCAGATAGGATGTTATATCTTGTAGGTTTGGTATAATAGATTGGTATCTTTCGAAACCATTCAAAAATTTTACCCCTTTCCCTTTTATTATGGGTGAGGGGGTAATTTTATGAAAGAGGCTGCAGCACCTCAGCGGGGGACTGGATTGAAAAAATGAGAAATTATTTTCTTAAAAATACTATCTTACAACTTGTGCCAAAAATTTATTTCCCTACCTGCAACCCCCTCTAAGCTACATCACTTAGAAATATTACATTTCAAAATTTATTATATAGTTTATGAAAATTGAATATTTGGAACTTAAAATGACTATAAAATAAGCCGCATTTCAGATAGGGTCCTATATCTTGTAAGTTAGGTATAATAGGTTGGTGTCTTTCGAAATCATTCAAAATTTTCACCCGTTTCCCTTTTCATATGGGTGAGGGGGTATATCTATTAAACAGGCTGCAACACCTCGGCGGGGGATTGGATTGAAAAAATGAGAAATTATTTTCTCAAAAATACACACCTACACCTTGTATACAAAATTGAGACACGTACCTTCAACCCTCTTCATTTTACAGGGGCAAAAATTTCGAAATTTATAGAATAAAAACATATGTATATTACATTTCGAGTATTTAGGTGACCGGTCGATTCCACTAGAACAATTCCACTAGACACAATTCCACTAGAAACAATTCCACTAGAACAATTTCACTTGGCAATATTTAACTAAGGAACAATTCAACTTGCGCAATTCCACTTGGTATAATTCCACTTGTAGATAATAAAATTTTTTAAAAATTATTTAAATTTAAAATTGATTTTTTTAAGTAAATTTATAAATTACTGTCAAATATTTTATATTTAAATTAAACCAAAAAAATTAATTAACATGGATTATCAAATAATAAAAACTGAGAAAGGAAAAGAAGCAATATTAAAAGACGGATATATATTTGAACAAAACAGTGAAGCTACTAATGGAAAAAATATTGGAGATGCAGTAGTTACTACACATGGTAGTAACTACTGTTAATATAAAAAGAAGCCGCAGGCGAAACTGTTGACACTACATTCGTCAATATTTCCTGTTAATTATAATACTATAATTACTAATTATATAAAATATTATATAATTTAATGAATATATTTTATATCAATTCCACTTTTTATTAGCCCAACGCATTTAGAGTTAAAAATCGCGGCGATTTAAAACATAAATATTAAAAAAAGATAAATTTAATGAATTGCGCTAGTGAAATTATACTTTTTATTAGCCCAACGCATTTAGAGTTAAAAATCGCCGCTAATTTTAATTTTATTTTACTACTTATTAAATAGGTACAACAGGTAAGTGCCTTTCCATTCCATATTAAAAAAAATACCCCCCGCCTCTTTTAAGTCGATGAAGGGCTTATATATGAAACAAGTTGCAACGCCTCAGTGGGGAAATTTATTAAAGAAGTGAGAAATGAGTTTCTTAAATATACTATTTTACACCTTCTCCGTAAAAATTAGCCCCATACCTCTACCCCACCTTCACTTATAGTGAAAGACTTTTAAAAGGGCTATTAAAATTGTGTTTTTTGTATTAAAAATGGTCATAAGATATGTCGCATTTAAGATAGGGCCTTGTATCTTGTAAGTTAGGTATAATAGATCTAGTGGAATTATGCCAAGTGGAATTGTTTCTAGTGGAATTGTGTCTAGTGGAATTGTTCTAGTGGAACGGGCCTAAAATCAGTATTTAGTATATATAGTATTACAGATTCGAGTACTTATTTATAAAAACTTGATTGTAATTTTAAATTGTACAACATTGGGAGTTTTGTAAAAATCATAATTTTTATTTAACTCTTCGTTTTCACTAAATCCTAGGTAGATCAAAAGGGTATATGAAGCACTCTTCCAAATTGGCAGCTTTTTTACATTGTAGGCATAATACTTTCAACTCTATCAATAAATCCCGGAAGAGAGTTTTGGTTTTTACCATCGAAAGGCATTATCTTATTAATAAATTCGAGTATTACCTTTGTTTTTTCAATTGTGTTTTATTCAGCCATTTCCAAATTTTTTTTTGTTTAATTTAAGTTTTTATAAAAACAACAAAAATATTTATTATTTTTAATAATAATAACAAAAATAACTTTATTAAAATATTCTTTAAAATTACTTATTTGTTTATTTATTTATTTATTTTTTTACGTTAAATCTTTTATTTCAATAGTTAATTTACAAGTAGTATTTTTTTTTTCTTTTATTTATTTCAACAAAAACATTTCTTTTCTTTTTCATAAAATATTTTAAAGTTTAACAAATCAAAAATATATGAGATATGTAAGCTCACCGTTTGTTTGTTGTTTGACAGTATAATTTCCGTTGACTTAAAATTTCTGCGTTAGATGTTCTATTCAGAAGGTTTTCTCTTCCTTTTTTTCGTTTCAATAATAGTACTTGTTGACACAATTTTATTGATTTCATCACAAGAAAAATAGTTAATTTTCTTTAAATAAATAATTTAGCAAATTAAAAACAACTCTGTTTTATTTATTTTTTGTTAAATTTTGCGTATTATTTTCTATTTGTTTTTAGACATTTTTATTTATTTCACCACAAATAGATAACTGTTATTTTTGTTATAAATATTTTAACTGACCAATTTTATTTTTTTACTTTCCCTTTTATGAATTCACACTTCCAGTATATATATATATATATATATATATATATATATATATATATATATATATATATATCTCCTCACCTGGCCATAACTCTTAAACGGCTTGACAGATTTATCTCAAATTTGGAAGTTAAGCTGGTGTTATCAAATGCTTGGTACCCTATAAATTTGGGGCCTTTTTCCTGATGGGGAAGGGGCCGCGGAGGGCCGTTTAATTTTTGAATGTAACAAAAAAAAAACCAATAGGGGTATCAAATGAAAGGTCTTGGTACATCTCATTGAGCGGTAGTCCGTGGGGGCGCCGTGGGTCATGTCGCCCAAAACGGTGGCAATGTTGGGCTCCATAATACAAAAAGTCATTTGGGGTATCAAATGAAAGGTCTTGAAGAGTACATCTCAATGGGGCATAATCGGGGGGGCGCCGTGGGTCATGCCGGGCCAAAAAAGTGGCCAATGTTTGGCTCCATCATACAAAAATAATGTGGGGTATCAAATGAAAGGTGTTCAACAGGTACACGAGAGCCCAACAGTGGCTCATGTGGGCCAATTATACAAAAAGTCATGTGGTGTATCAAATGAAAGGTCTTGACGAGTACATCTCAATGGGGGTAGTCCGGGGCGTCGTGGGTCATTTGGGGCCCACAACGAAGGCCCAAAACGAAGGAATATTGGCCCCATCATACAAAAAATCATAGGGGGTATCAAATAAAATCTTGAACAGTACATCTCAATGAGGAGTATTCCGTGGGGCACCCTGATTTCACGAGGGCCCCACTGTAAATTTAACAGAAATTGTAATATTTAACAGAAGATGAAAATGACAGAAAATGTAAAATTTTACAGAATTTGTAAAATTTAACAGAAGATGTAAATATAACAGAAAATGTAAATTTAACTAAAAATGTAAAATTTAGCAGAAAATGTAAAAATGTAAAATATAACAGAAAATGTAAAATTTAACAAAAATGTAAAATCTAAATTTTGTGGGGCATTAAATGAAAAATTGGTTCGGTGATAAATGCGCACACGAAAAATGCGCACAGAAATTTGCGCACAGAAATTTGCGCACAGACATATATGCGCACACGAAAAATGCGCACACAGAAATTTGCGCACACGGAAATTTGCGCATACGGAAATTTGCGCACACAGAAAAATGCGCACATAGAAAAATGCGCACACAGAAAAATGCGCACAAGGAAATATCCGCACATGGGAATAATAAAAGATTTATTGTTTTATTAAAATATTAAACATAATTGGAGGCAATTTACAATAGAAGGATCAACATGAATACTATTATTATATAAAGAAAATGCAATAAATAAAAAATAAATAAATAAATAAAGTTGATTTAAAAAAAATTGTTATATGGACCTACATATTAAATTTATTTATTACATAAAATAAAAATTAATTTCTTTCAAAATATTAAAACGTCTTAAAAGGCTAAGTAAAATTTAAAAATGCTATAAAATTCAAATCTAAGACATTGACAATGAAAATATTAAATTTCGGGGTTTTACGTTTTTCAGATAAGTAAAATTTAAAAAAATGAAAAATTTAAAAAAATGAATTAAAATATTAACAATTTTTATAAAAAAACAGGTCAAATGTATATATTAAATTATATTCTAATATATAATTATATTTTAACTTAGTTTGTTATAAAAATTGCCTGTGTTAATTTAATATTTTATATTTTAATTCATATTTTTATAAATTTTACTTATTTCATCTGAAAAACATAAAAACCCCAGATTTAATATTTTCATTGTCAATTTCTTAGATATGACCTGTTTTTTTTATAAAAATTCTTAATATTTTAATTAATTTTTTTAAATTTTACTTAATTAATTTTTATTTTATTAATAAATAAATTTAATATGTAGGTCCATATAACAATTTTTTTTTTCAATCAACTTTATTTATTTATTTATTTAAATTTTTTGATATGATTAACTTAACCTAATAAAGTAAAAGTATATATGTATTTCATTTTTATTATTATTATAAAGAATATTTTGCATTTTCTTTATATAATAATAGTATTCATGTTGATCTTTTTATTGTAAATTGCCTCCAATTATGTTTAATATTTTAATAAAACAATAAATCCTTTATTATTCCCATGTGCGGATATTTCCTTGTGCGCATTTTTCTGTGTGCGCATTTTTCTGTGTGCGCATTTTTCTATGTGCGCATTTTTCTGTGTGCGCAAATTTCCGTGTGCGCAAATTTCCGTGTGCGCAAATTTCCGTGTGCGCAAATTTCTGTGTGCGCATTTTTCGTGTGCGCATATATGTCTGTGCGCAAATTTCTGTGCGCATTTTTCGTTAGCGCAAATTTCGTGTGCGCATTTATCCGGTCACGGAAAAATTTGGGGCCTTTTTGATGAGGGGGGAAGGGAGCTCGGAGTGCAGTTTAATTTTTGAATGTACCAAAAAAACCATGTGGGGTATCAAATGAAAGGTCTTGACGAGTACCTCTCATTGGACTGTAGTCAGGGGGGCGCCGTGGGTCATGTCGGGCTCAAATCGGGGCAATGTGGGGCTCCATAATACAAAAATTCATGTGGGGTATCAAATGAAAGGTCTTGACGAGTACATCTCATTGAGCGGTAGCCCGGTGGCGCCGTGAGTCATGTAGGGGCTAAAACGCGGGCAATGTTGGGCCCCATTATACAAAAATCATGTGGGGTATCAAATGAAAGGACTTGAAGAGAACCGCTTGTTGAGTACTCCGAGAGGTACTCTGGGTCTTGTGGGACCCATAATGCAAAAATACGAGAGGTATCAAATAAAAGTTATTGAAGAATACATCTCGTTGCGCAGTCCGTTGGGCTTCGTGATTCATGTTAGGGCCCAAAACATGTGGGGGCCCATCATAAAAAAATCATGTGGTGCATCAAATGAAAGGTCTTGAAGAGTAGTCCGAGCAGTACCCTGCGGCATGTGGAGCCAATTATACAAAAAAACATGTGGGGCACCGGGGGCCATGGAAGACCCAAAACATCGGCCACATGTGGAATTCCAAATCGTGGGCCATGAGGAGCTCAAACAAATCATTCCCAAGTTGTCAAAGTATTTAAATATTTTAGGTCGGTCAAATTAATAAATATTTGACCGACTAAAAAGTGTAAAATAAAAAATATAAATAAAAAACAGTTTTTTAAAAATACTTTCCCTTAAAGAAATATTCAACTAAAAAGTAATAAACAAGCAAATAATACCACATCAATGTACTTTCCCGTTGAGTTTTAGCCACTGTCAGCAATAGTAAGGGAAAGTAGACCTTATCAGAATTAATGCCATTTATAAGGAGGTTTAATTAATGCCACTTATAAGGAGGTTTAAGATTAATTTAATTTTACCGACTGCGCCAGTTAATTTCTTATAAAAATAAAGTCAGTTTTTGAGTTCTAAAATAAGACTGATTTTTATTTTTCATTCTTAATTTTATTACAATTATTAATAATTAATTATGTGTGTATGTATTTATTGCTTATTTATTAAATTGCTTATTTCTAGTAAGTTATTAAAAACATCATATTACAATAAATTCGTGTGAATATATTTTTAGATAAAAAATGCTTACAATAAATTTTGTTAAATTTATATTAATCGTTGGAAATGAATTACTTTTTAATTCACAAATGTAATATTATTATTCTAAATTCACAAATGTAATATTATTATTCTAAAAATATAGATAATTTGAAATTTGAAATTTTGTAAATGTTAAATAAGTAAATATAAAAAAATATAATTATTTTATAATGATAAATTAATGAATAATAAATTTTAGTAAAAATTATTTCGACTCGTGATTCTTTTCCTTTAATTTTTTATTTTTTCCTAAGGACAAGAGGCCATTCTTTAGGCTATTTCCTTTTTTTGGTGTATTTAAGAACACCTTGTATATGCTATAAATTCATTCGATAATAATTATATAACCAATCCCGATAATATATTTAATTTATTTCTTAAAAAACGTTGTATTAGTCGTCTTGCTGAACCAAGTCTAATTTTGAACAAATCATTATGTCACGCAGTTTTTCTTGATAGAAGAAAATATCTTAATAATCCAATATTTAAATCTGATGGCAAACACCTAATTCAAACTTGTAGTGGAATTACGAAGTTACAAGTAATACCGAAATTATTTGAATCAATTGTAAAGACGAAGAGTTGTGAAAAACTCTGAGTCTGGTAGGTCTTATTACAAACTTAATACTTTATGCTCACAAACTTGTCTCGTTTATAGAAAATTGATATCAAGTTGATGACATAAATACTGACTTTTCAAAGCTTTGACGAGGTATCTATAAAAATATTATGTACCAAATTGGAAGCTCTTGGGTTTCATTATATTTTACTCAGTTGGATGAAATAATATTTAACAAATAGGTGTGAAAATTAGTTTTTTCAAATTAAAAACTATTAAAGTTCTCTCAGGTATTCCACAATGAAGTCACATTGGGACTCTTTTATTTATTATCATGATTACTGACTTACCATTTTTTCTGTTTTTGCTTCTATGCTGATGATCTTAATTTGTTTATGAAATAACTTCTCTTGATGACTGTGTTTAATTTGATATTGACATTCCTCACAATTGGTGTAATGTGAATGGTTTCTCTTTGAACTTGTATAAATGTTAGGAAATGTCCTTTTTTGTTATAATTGTAAATACACTATTGTTTTTCTTGGATCTTCATTACGTACTGTTGATAAAATTAAAGATTTTGGGATTATTTTAGACGTTAAATTACCGTTTTGTATGATTACTTAAGTTCCAAAGCTTTTAGAATTCTTGGTGTTGTGTTTTACTTTTTCTAAATGAAATTATATTTAATCTTCGTTGTGGCTGTCTTTATTTTAATTTTGTGTTAATTAAACTTTGGTTAATTATTAAATAAAACGTATTTTATGTAGTTATTTAAGTTCTACTATTATTTTTTTTACTGTACACTGAAAAAAATAATGTAGTATTATTAACAAACTCTGTTTTGTTAAGCTTAACAAAATATTTTCCGTAAATATAATTAAAATTTTGTGTATCTTACAAAAAAAATCAACACAATTCTTTTGTATAGTAACTAAATTTTGTTAATATTACGAAACAGATTTTATTAAATTTAAGAATTAATTTTCGAAAATTATTTTGTATTGATGACAAAAGTTTTGTTATATATACAAAATTTATTTTATTTAATTACGAATTTGTAAATAACTAAATATTTGTAATATTAACAACTAAAAATCTTGTTAATAATTTAGTTATTTATGCAAACTTCGAACAGTGAACAGTGAACACATTTTCGAAATATTATAGAATTAAAAAATATGATGAAAAAAATTAATTCTTATAAATATATTAATTTACCGGTTGTTTTATATGTAGACAGGTAATAGTTCCTTTTCAATTTTTACCACAACTCAAAAGTAATAATTTTACCATATTGAATAAACTCTATCTAAATGGACAACCTCATAATGAAAACGAATAATGGCTTAATTAAGTAAAATATAGCATTTCTCTACAACCCTAACAGTTATAGCAAAGCTGTTTAATATTATATATGGCTTTGGTTATAGCAAACTAAAACATATGTATATGACAGCTCTTGGAGGCTCTTAAGAGATCATAAGAAAGATTACCAAATACCCTTTTTATTAATTTTAATTATATAAAAATAATAAATCGGTTTTAGGATTTTCATTAATTTTTTTTTTATTTTTTTTCGATAAGAATAAAAAACTAAAATTACAAAATTATGAAGAGCATATTAAACTTATAAGTATTTTCCAAAAAAAATGGGAAACAAGATATTTAATTATAGAAGAAAATATATTTTTATTAATTTAAAGGAGCGCCTTACTTAGTACCAGTAATAAAAAAATATGGAGCAATGTGAATTTAAGACTTCTGAAAACAATTGACAAAGCCATTCATGAGCTTGTTGCAATTTATAGCTCCGTATTTAAAAAATGATGGTTCGGAATCTATATAAATTTATTAGGTCCCAAATTGCAGCAGAATGTCGGGAAAACTTTTGGCAGGTAGGCCTAGGCTCACAGGGGTTTTTGAGCCAAATTAGAGAAAAGATAAGAGATTATTAATTTAAAAAATAAGATATTTTCAGGATAGAAGTTTTAAAAAACCATCGGAAAAATAATTTTCTTTCCAAATTTCTAAATTGTACATTTTAGATTCTAAAAATATGTAAAAACCAGGTTTCTTATTTATCAAATATGTGGTAGAGAAGAGAATGTTATCATATTGTTTTGGAAAAGTATAACAAAATAACAATTCTTTTTTTATGTACCAAATTCGAATAAAGCGAAAAAGTTGCCCGAAATTTTTTGTAATATTTTTTGCTAATATGAAGTTTAATAAAATATAACTCCATACTATAGCTATTACTATTCAAAATAAAATAATTTTCGTAAATATAACAGAAAAAACTTGAAACAAAAATTCTTTTGTTGAATTTTATAAAATTCAGTAAAAACAAATCTGAATATTTTTATTTTGTATAATTTACAAAAATTTAGTAAATTTACTAAATTTTAATAGCACCTCAAAAATATTCTCCTTATATTCAGTGAACGGTTATCTACTTTTGCAGCAAGTTATTTTCGGGAAAATTAGTTTTCGTTACTGTGTTAATTAGAATTAAAGTGACTTCAATTATAAAAATACATTGTGAAAAAAAATTAAAAAATAATTCAAAATTAAAAATCCGGTAAAATAAATATGATAAATGTATAAATTATATATTAATTAAAAAAACTACAAAAGTTTTGTATAATATACATAATATCAAGTTGATGACAAATAACACAAAAAAAATTATGAAATTACAAAATTATTTTGTTATATTTACTAAAAAAAAAATTTAGTTTTAATTTCTGTATAAGTTACCAAAGCTTTGTAAAGTTAACAAAATTTTTTTGTTAAATTTACAAAAGTTTCGTAACTTTACTAAATATGTATAAAAATTTTCTCATTGCATTCAGTGAACGATTATCTACTCTTCCAAGTGATCATTTTTCCATAAATTTATTTACTTAAATAAAAATTAAATTAATAAAATTTAATTAATAAAATAAAGTTAATAAAATTTAAATTAATTTAAAAAAAAATATTACTTAAATCGTAGAAAAGAAATATACGAAAAATTTAATAAAAAGAAAAATTTTTGTGAAATAATGAAGTGCATTTGTTCAATATAAGAAAATTATGGCATCGGAAGTGCAATACGAAGAACTTAGTGAATTTTAATACAGAAGACATTATTCAATTATTTGAAGGTAAAGCACAAAAGCTATGAAAATAAATTCATAATTTTTATATGTTTCAATTAGCCCAGTATATACACAATTATTATTTGTAGAGAACGAAATTTATGTATCAACTTTAAAATATATTTATCCTCGTCATTTGGATCACACCATTTACCATTTTTTAGTACACCATTTTTGCTAAAGTAGTAACAATTGGATAATGGATTAAATTTGAGCATTATCTATTTTTGTGGCATAAAGAAATTGTAAGTATCTATTCCAAATTTTTTATTAAATTTATTTAGGACCCCAATGAAAATTTCCTAAACCTTGTAATATGGTGTCCCTAGACGTATTATTAAATACATATACAATTTTTATTTTTTCTTAAATAAAAGTTGAGGAGATTCAATGAATTTTTGGAAAAATAATTTACGATTTTCTTAAATATACGATTCCAATATATAAATATATTCTATATCTTCTAAAATAAATGCAAATTTTTATTTTTACCAAAAAATTTTAATTGAAATAATTATAAAAAATAACCTTATTATACACTGAAAATTGTTTTTCAGGAATATTACTATATTCGCAGAAAAAATGCGCTCCTAAGGGTAAATTGTATTTCAAATATCACAACATTAAAGTAAAATTAAGCAAAGGCGGTCTTAATTTAAATGAGTTGTTACCCATAAAGTCAGAATTAGAGAAATCTACTTCCAATGAAACCGCATGCAGTAGCAAATCTACTATAAGTACTTTATTGTTATGATCACGCTGATCACACTTGTCATAATTTCAAAATACATATATTCTTTAAAATAATACTTTATTATTTTAAAGACAATTTTAGTTTACTCATGCAATTATATTTCTTAACAAAAATATAAAACTTGTATATTATTAAATTATTAAATTACAAAACTAATGACCGATAGGTCATTGTATTTAATTCAAATATAACGGAAACGAAAGAAAAATCAAATTGCATTAATTGCATCAATGTTAAAACAAAACTTATTGATTGCGAAATATCATTATGCTGATATTTCAAAATCAATAATTAGAACTCTAATTAATTTTATAAAAATAAAATATAGTCACTTATTCTGTTGCACTTCGTGAGTTCGGACATATTTTTAATATTGTAATAAATTATAATAAAGTAACTACTTAATTTCAGTAAAATTGATGTATTATTCTTTAAATTAAATATATGTGTTTTTCTTTAATTTAATTGTTATACGCACATAACATTATTATAAACTAAAATTTTAATTTTTTTAATAATATTTTCAAATTTTCTAATTAATTTATAGAAATTACCGACGAATCCATCAATCACTTCCGACAATTAAAATTTTAATATTTGAAGATTGAAGCCAGAAGAATTTGAAGTGCATTGGAAAGGATGTTTTGATCAACGTATAAGCCTTTTGCAAACACAATCCACATCTGATATTTTCACAAAATGGCCATTTTACAAAAGGCCAAATGGATATCAATTGGTATGTAGATTACACATTACTAAAAATGTGTTGATAGATAAAATAATTCCATAAATTTAATATAAAATTACTCATATTTAAATTATATTTTCAGATTTAGAGCTCAACCTAAACACCGGCGTACTGCGTAAATATGCAGCATTGTTTACTGTTTTACATGCCTTATTGGTTCCAACTACAAAAAAATAACATTGGATCAAAATGGAAAAAATCACTCCTAAAATACACCATAAAAGATTCTCAAACGTCATTTTTACTTTTTGTTAAAAGTCATGAAAAATTGGAAGAACATCTACTAGATTTCCAAAACAAGAAAGAAAATATTCAACTGTTGTTGGTGACCATTTATTGCATCCAAATGAAATTATTTTATATTTTGATGGTATAAAATTTAAATTTATTCATATTATAAAAGCAATAGATATTTGTTTTAAAATTTTTCAACTTTTTAATTTAGAATATCGGTTGCGCTGCATAGTTGTTTATAGATAAATATTTTTATAAAGTTAATAATAAGTAAGTGTCAAAATGATACTATTTAATCACATATTTGTTGTATTTTGGTACATTTGTAATTTTGATATAATATGGAAATGTTTAATTTTAAAATCGAAAATGTTTAATTTGTAATTTTTATGTAATTTTCTTTAATTAGGATTTTATACTTTTTAAATAAATAATTTTGCTTAAAATTGTTTTTCTAGTTTATTTACTAAACTATTGTTAATATTACAATTTACAATTTATAGATGAGATTTTTTTAGTACAAAATTTGTGCTATTAACAAAAACAAAAACTATTGTTTTGTTTGAATACTAAAATTTTTAATAATATTAACAAAATAAAGAATTGTTAATAATACAAAATATAAATCGTATTATTAACAAAATTTATTTTGTTAATATTATTAAAAAAATTAGTATTCTTACAAAAAAAATTTAGTATTTCGTTAATAGTACAAATTATTTTGAACTAAACATAAAAATATTTAGTTAATGTAACAAAAAAACTTTTGTAGGATTACAAATATTTTTAAATATTTATTTGAAATTTGTACTATTAACAAAATATATACTATTAACAAAATATAAAACTTTTTGTAATTTTACTAAACTATTTTGTTTATATTACTATAATTCGAAAATATTTTCGAACCTCTTTTCTGAGTTTCGAATTTAATTTTAGTTATATTAACAAATTATTTGTTGAATAACTAAATATTTTGTTTCGAATTAAAAAGTAAATTTTAAGGAAAGTTAGTTTGTTCTGGTAACAAAATATTTTGTCGGCCCATGGGGGACAAAAGGTTTTGTTATCAGAACAAACGTTTTCGTTATATTTACATAGTTATTTTTTTCGGTGTAGGCTTAACCTGTTTAGTTAAGGAATTAAACATTCGACCTCTCCGAAATACCATTTTTCTGGCGTTTATATATTTTAATATTGCTTTCTCAGCAATATTAAAATGCTATAAAAAATTAATTAAAAAAAAAAAAATTTCATTACAGGAAAAACTGTGTCACAATAAACTCATATACCTTTATGTCGCTATTGCCCATTATGCTGATTGTGCATTATACTTTATTTTTGTTTACATATTTTACGCTAAAGCTTATGTTCTTTAGTTTATTTACCTTTGGTTTATTTACTTTTCGTTTATTTTCATTTGTTCTACATTTGCACATATGATTTTTAATATACATAATAATTTATAAGTTACATATTATTGTTATTTTGTTTTGATTCATGCTATAATATAATTTAATGCGATGACGATTTTAGGCAATGACGACACAAATGTATGAACGTTGTCACACAACACCTCCCTTTTCCAAGATAAAAAATATCTATATTTTTTAAGTTAATGGTATTTCGAGGCTTTCGAGTTGATTTTCCAATATTAGAACATTCTTTATTTCTTTAAAAACTTTATAAATCGTAGAAAATTTTTTTTATTCTTATTCTAGTTACATTTGATATAATTGTTATACATACACAGAAAAAAATACTGACGTAAATCAAATTAAAAAATTCCTTGGAACAATAAAAAAATGATTAAAATTTGTCCGATGAACTACTTTATTGATTCAATGTACAAGAGTTAATTAATTAATTAATTAGTTAATTAATTAATAAACTTTTTATTAATTAATGAAATAATTAATAGATATTACGAATTCTGAAATAAAAAAATTTTCATCGTATCAATTAACCATTTAATTGATTCAACGAATCTTTTATAATAAATTTTTATAAAAATAATTAATTAATACAACGAATATTATAATATTTTAATCAATTTTCATAAATTAATTTTACTGATTCAACGAATCTCTTAAATCACCAGATGTTTTTAAATTTAAAGAATTATAATTTCTTTTTAAACAAAATTTCTTTTAAATAATTATAATTGCTATTCTAATTATAATTGCTAAATTTAATAATTGGTTAAAGTGATCATGCGATAATTCAATTCTTTGTATATTAAATCAATTGTATAATAAATTACATTTACAAAATTTTGATAAAACTCAATTTATAAAGATCATATTAAAAAATTCGATTTGTCGTACGAACGCATTGACCAATTATAATTACTCTTAAAATTCTCCTCTAAATTTAAATTAATCAAAAAATTATAGAATCAAAAAAAAATGATCACTTGTTAATTAAGTCTATCAGAAAGCAGTCGGTCATTATAATACGCCGTACGTCCTGTATTAGGGAGAGCTCTAAACTTGAAATAATAAAATTAAATCAGTTAATATTGAATTTTTAAGTTTATAACACAGAACATTATTAAAATATAAAAACAAAACAAAACATATTTAATTTGTTTCAATTAACTTAAAAAAGAAAAAAAGGATTTATTCCTACGTTCGGCACAAATGAGTGCCGAAACATTTTGGCGACCGTGACAGGATTCATTCGTGTAAAAACAAAAAACTATTAATTCTTTGATAATTTGTGTTTAATAAAAAAAAAACATTAATGAACTAAATACAAAATTGTAAATTTTGGTGTTAATAAACTAAGTGGTTCGAAATTTGAAATTTAATTTAAACACGTATTTTACTACAACATTAGTATTCTGATTTGTAATTCAAATCGTCCATCATCTAGACATGCACAAAATCAGCAAAATTAACATCAAGAAAAAAGATAAGTGGTATTCAAATTGTAAGTAATTATTACATTATTTATTAACAGCACTCAAATACAATTATCAATTTGTAATTTGTATCAAATATATTCAATTGCGAATAAGGATTGCAAAATTGCAGTTTAAATAAATAAATAAATAATAATAAGTATTACCACTACTATACAATCATTGCTTTTATCATAATCAAAAAGATCAAAGAGAAGGTACAGAAATAATTATTGCTATTAAACAGGATATACTAATACATATATGAATTTTTCTGATAATAACTGATTTTCGTGTAATTTGCTGACAAATACATATATGCAATTTTAATAATTTTATAACAATACAAATAATAGCAAATTTTTAATTCTAATCAAATTCCTTTGTATAAAATCAATTAAATTAAAATAAATTATGAGTGAACTTGATGATTCTGGTGATCACTTTACTTCAGATACTAAATTGAAAAAGAAAGTTAATGAAATTAAGGCTCAGCGAAGCAGTGTAAAGGGTAATTTGACTAGAGTTAAAAATTATATAGTATCAAATAGCACTACAATTTCTGCCACCGAATTGCAATGTCGAGGTATATTTGAACAGTATTGGCGCTTACGGTTGTCTCATCAAACGTCACTGGAAAAACTCAAACTGGATGATCCTAATCATGAAAAAGCGAGAGCAGAAGTTGTAGGTCTTTTCTGTGAAGTAAAAGGAATCATGGCATTATCTTCTCAAAATCGAACCAGTATTAGTGACGGCCATAATTCTATCGTTATACCGACTGCGGTTAAATCAAATCTTCCTAGTATTAAACTTCCTAATTTTTCAGGAAAATATTCAGAGTACCCAAATTTTATGGCAATGTTCAATAAATTGGTAGGAGACTTTATCCATAACTGAAAAATATAATAATTTACGAAATTGTTTATCAGGCCCTGTCCTAGCAACAATTGATACATTAGGCACGTTAGCTTCCAACTATACAATCGCTTAAAAAACTTTGAAAGATAGATTTGAAAATAATTGTTTGATATTTGAGGAACATATGGCTGAGATGTTTGAATTACCAAAAATCAATCGAAATTCTGCACTTCAATTACGAAATTTAATCGACAAAACATCTGCATTTGTCAAAGTAGTACAAATCTACCAAAATGCAGTGATTTATGTGCTGTATTAAATAAAAGATACCAACTCTTAGAAGTACGAGAAGGAAAGCTACATGAATCTGTTCAAACTGGTCAAACTCTCAATTCAAATAATCTAAATCCGTCAAATAACCAAAAATATACATCTAAACATTATCGTTCAAGTACAACATTCGTAGCTTCAGCAGTGTCATCCAATTCAAACAATTTATTGTGCACAATTTGCGTAGATTCAAATCACAGAATCGTCACCTGAGAATTTTTTTGCTCCATACGCCATTTTCGCCTTTTTTGAGTGAGACACAAATTCAGAGGTTTTTAGTTCAAATCTTTTCATTTTTTTTAACCGTTTTAACAAACACATTACCGTTATCTAGATATCAAGTATCATGTTTGCTCCATATCCTTCATTATCAACGATAGTTAAAAATTGTTTTACGCCATACGCCATATTTTGGTGTTTGGGGCAAAATCTTCATATATAATTATGCAAGATTTGTGAATTTTTTGTTTTGCTCCATAACCATATGCTATCAACATGCGTCAAAACTAAAATAAAAAACGTATTGATTGGTTTGCTCCATGAATATGTAAATTAGTTTTTTATAATAATTCACTGGACTGTTATGGAGTAAAATAATTCTGATTGGTTAGAATCTATTTACTGGAAGTACGTAAATAACGTAATAAGTGCATTTCTGGGAATTGTGCAATGTTCTAGTTCTGTTTTATTTAAAAACTATAAATCACAGTAAAATCAGTCGTTCTTTATTTGCTGCAGTGAGAGGACATGGTAAGTATATAATATGGAATCGCCAGTACCAATATTGTCACCAGAACTTCTTAGGTATGTAGTTTTACGATTTAATTATTTTTTTAATTTCTAATTAATCTATTTTTTGAATACAGCATGCAACATGAAATAATTTCTGCTGTTGATGAGGACGAGAATTTTTTAATACTGTATTTATTAGGAGATTATATTGATAAAGATCCCAGACTTTAGCCCTCATATTCCATTTATTGCTGTTGGGCCAAATGTTGGTCTACCTTCTGCGTGCTGTAGCTCTGCTGGTAAGGTTTTGTTTTACACTATTTAGTCTCAATGTTATTGATTATTTTATTACAATATTTCTGAACTAAAAACTTATAAAAGCCTTTTTTTGCAGAAAGCGAAGTTTTACCAAAACGAGCGAGAAGAAGACAGAAACATCCAGAGTTTTGGGTATCAAATATAAGAAAAAGATTGAGAGAATCTGGAAAATCTTATGTAACAATAAAAAACTAAGAAGTTCCAGTAAACAAACTTGTGTTTTTTTATGTACAAAATTATTTTCGCAAAATCAAAGGCTAAAAATTCATGAATCATTTTGAAATTTGTCTAATGATAACAAAAATAATTTCTACTTAAAATTTGTAAGTCGTCAAGCTACTAAACTTCGCAGGGTTAAGACATCAGAGGCAAAAAATTATTCATTTAAATATCACCTCTCTGTTAATAAAACTATACATAGAGTATGTCGAACATTTTTTATAAATACACTTTTCATTTGCATTGACCAGAAAAGAATTTATTATTGCTTCGCAAATTTACAAAATAACGAATCTGGCTCACATGTCACTTTACCTGTAAAATTGTCCGAAGTTCGAGATCATATTAAAAGTTTTCCGACCATTGATCCTCATTATTGCCGTGAAAATTCTAAAAAAAGTACTTTGAAACAAGTCTAAATTTGAAAAGAATGTATCAGCTTTTCGTTGAAAGAATAGAAAATCCTGTAAAGGAAAACATATACAGAAAAGTGTTCAGTGAAGAATTTAATATTTCTTTTTTTAAGCCCAAAAAAGACCAATGCGATAAGTGCATTTTAAACAAAATGTATCAACATATTATTTCAGAAAACGAAAATTATTATTTGAGGAACATCAAAATGAAAAAAAAGCTTTAAAACTTGATAGAGATATTGATAGAAGCAATCAAAATTCAAATACGTGTATTATTTGTTATGATCTTGTGTTTTTAATCTGCCAAAGGCAAATGCTTCGTCTTTTCACTATAAAAGAAAATTAAGTGTGTTTAATCTCACTACAACAGTTTGTTTGCCTCACGAAAAATTTACCTATTGCGCAATATTGTCCGAAGCCAATAGTGGCCGCAGTGGAAACGACATTGCAAGTGCCTTAATTAGAATTTTGACAAAATTATATTTATGGAGTGATTCGTGCGTTCCACAAAATAAAAACAAAATTAATTCAACGCAATAAAAATGTTTTTAAAATCAAATAAAAACATCGAAATAATTTTTCAGCAATTTTCCGAACCAGGACATTCTGTTATTCAAGAAGTGGACTGTGTACATGGAACTATTGACAGACACTTAAAAAACTTGGAAATTCATAGCCCACTGCATTTGATTCAGTTACTGAAAAGCATGCCAAAATAGATGATTTTGATTAGTAGTTAGTATATTTTGCTTTTAGTATATTCTGCAATTGCTAACGAATTAGAATATAGCAAAGTACCATTTTCTAAAAATAAAGTAATTTGGTATAAAAAATTGACGATTTTGAAATAAAATACAAACAATCAACTAGGGAATTACAATTCCATCTAGCTTCAATTATAAAAAAAGCAACAGAAAAAACTATCAGAACACCAAATAAGTTATTTTTAACCAATTTAACTACACTGCCACAACAACTAATTTCTAAGGATAAGAAAAAAGATATTAAGGATTTGCTCCCTTTTCTTCCAAGAACTGATCAAAAAAATTTCAAAGCATTACTAAACATTTGGTCAATTTTAGTTGGTGGTCGATCCATTCAAATTTAATGAATTGCTTTTTATTTTGTTCTTTTAATTTTTGTATATATTTTTTTTCTGTTAATGTTATTACAGTAGAACTGTAATTTTTTTCTATTTAATATGAAAAATTCTCCAAATTATCTGTTATTAATATATTTTCAGTAGTTAAACGCTTAGCATTGTGTATCAATTGCCTTCGATGTGGACATTCTGTTAGTAATTGCCGCTCCAATTATAGAAATCGCATCATACTCTTCTTCATCGATATCAAACAAACAAACCAACAGACCTAACAACGGTATCACAATCAAATGTACCAAAAAATTCCAATTTTAATCCATCCAGTTCATCAGGAATATCTCTACATGCTAGCTCAGTAGTTCCATGCTTGCCAATCAATGAATCAACAAATAAATTTCTAAATAATGAAAAAAACAATAACACCTTGTAATTTTATTGCCACAAGTACAAAAATCACTTCAGAAACATCGTCAACTATAAAATCTCGATTTAATGATTACGAAATTTCTATTAACTTTTGAGTGGTACCATCAACTACTAATCAAAATCATCCTGAAAAAGAAATAAATAAAGAAACATTAAAAATTATAATTTAAAAAAAAAATTCTAATAACATCTAATATAAATTTAGCCGATCCCACATTTTTCAAATAAAAAAAGGTTGATATTTTGATTGGTGCTGAAAGATTTTTCGATTTATTATCTGTTATTAGATTAACAGATAATAAAATTAGCTGATGGTAGTCCGTATTTACAAAAAACCACTTTGGGTTGGATCGTATCTAGTAGAGGTCAGTCTGAAATAAAACCATCACCTTTATGTGCCTTTCAACGGCAGAAAAGGATGAAGAAGATATAAACTTTAATAAATTAGTAGAAAAATTTTGGTCAATAGAAACGATAGATCATGACAACAAATGGTGTACAAATTTATCATTAGAACAAAAAAATTGTGAATAATTTTTTATAAAAACTAATACGCGAACTAATGATAATAGGTTAATGGTAAAATTTCCCTTTAAAATCACCTAATGAGTTAGGTACGTCATTTGAAATTGCAAAAAGAAAATTTAGCACAACAACTAAGTTCAGAGTCGTGTTTAATGCTTGGTCTGCATCTACTTCAAACACTTCATTAAACGATATTTTGTCAGTTGGTCCGACTGTACAACAAGATATATTTAGCATAATTCTAAAATTTCAGAGAATCATCAGAAACGTATCCGAATGCGTCAAATATAATCAAAAATTCATTCTACGTTGATTAATTAATTGCTGGTGGTGATTCACCACAAGAAATTGAAAAAATTAAAATTGAAGTTAGTAATATTCTCAAATCAGCTAATTTACCTCTTCGTAAGTAGTACTCAAACTAACCATCTTTTGTATAAAAAATTTATTGCCTGAAGAATTAGAAAGACCAATTCGTTTAGATGATTCAGATGTAATTAAAGCACTCGGAATTGTATGGCAACCATTTGTTGACAAATTCAAATTTACTTATCAGTCAATTGTTGACACCACATCAAACAACATTAAAAAAAAGAACTGTCTTATCAGATTTGGCGAAACTGTATGATCCGTTAGGATTAATTAACCCAGTAGTGATCAGTGCAAAACTTTTTATACAAGAACTTTGGCTTGTGCAATTATCATGGGATGAATCACTACCACAAAGTCATCATCAACGTTGGGTGAAATTTATTCACAGTTTACAAGAACTGAACAAAATTAGCATTCCACGATTTGTACTTACATGCAACAAAATTTCCAGAGTGGAAATTAATGGATTTTCTGATGCATCTATTAGAGCATTTGGTTGTTGTATCTATGTTCGATCGATAGATGTAAATAACCAAATCGATGTAAAATTGCTTGTTGCTAAATCTGAAATTGTTCCGTGCAAAAAGACTAGAACATTGCCAGTACTTGAACTCTTCGGGGCTGAGTTATTATCTAAATTGTGGACGAAAATCAAATCTTGTTATCAAAAAGCAATTGATGAAACATTTTTCTGGACGGATTCTACAATCGTTTTAGGGTGGCTCAAAAGTCACGCATCTAAATACAAACTCTAGTTGCAAATAGAGTATCCACAATACAAGATTTAACATCTGATGTTACTTGGCTACATGTTACTAGCAAAGCAAATCCTGCTGATATAATTTCTCGCAGTTCATCAGTAGTTGATCTAAATAATTCAATTTGGTTGGTCCAGATTTTTTGTACAAAATTCGCGAATATTGGCCACATAAAAGGGAATCATATAACTCACAAGACTTGCCAGAACAACGAAAAATAAACGCTAGAAATCCTAAAACAATTTTATTTTATTAATAAATCATCGAACCACAATTGTCAACAAAATTTATCAATTTGGTAATTTTCAAAAAATTCGCCGTGTATTCGCTTATATTAGTCGTTTCATCAACAATTTGAAAGCGAAAAGTTTAAATCAAACATTAAATCGATCAGTGTTAACTTCAGAAGAATTAGACAAACGCGTTCATGAAAATAATATATGTGAGCATCAATTGGAGCTTGAAATCAATTGTTTGAAGAAAAATCAACCAGTTTCACAGTCTAGTAGCATTAAATCGTTAATCCATTTATCGATCCCATCGATGGTATACTGAAAGTTGGTGGTCGATTTAGAAATGCAAATATACCATATGAAACTAGATATCCATATTTATTACAAAAAAACAATCAATTTATTAATACTTACATTAAATTGAAAAAGCAGCATTAGCTTTTTCAACTAGTGCTGTTGATTTTTTGTGGTTCAATATGGTCCATCATCCAGAGGGTATTGTAAATTTAAAACATACATTGCTGTTTTAGTGTGTTTCATATCAAAAGGAGTCCACCTTGAAGTATTGCCAACTAATGCATTTATAGCAGCACTCAAAAGATTTGTTGGTTGAAGAATGCTATGTAAAAATCTATATTGTGATAATGCTACAAATTTCGTTGGAGCAGAGAAACATCTTCAAGAGCTACGAGATAGATTTTTAAATCAAACTACCCAAAAGGACATAGTAAATTGGTGCGCTGAAAATTCAATAAATTTCAAACACACATCCAAGATCACCACATTTCGGCGGTATTTGGGAAGCCGCAGTAAAATCGGGCAAATCTTTGCTCTATCCATCGTATTTATTAAAATGGCGGAGAATTTCAGCTATTCAGCTCTATTTTTGGAATCGATGGTCAAAGGAATACATTACCAGCTTACAAAAAAAAAAAAATTGGCAAACTCAAGAACCAGATTTGGTAATAGGAAAACTAGTCCTAATACAGGAAGATAACATACCACCACAGAAATGGTTATTGGGTAGAACTGTTGCTGCCATTCTTAGAAAAGATAATCATGTTAGAGTGATAGATGTGCGAACAAAAGCCGGATTTTTTCGTAGACAAATTCATCTTTTCGCTCTGTTACCAATCGAATATGTTGAGTCTACCTAAGTATACTCAAGGTGGTCCGCATGTTAAATCACCAGATGTTTTTAAATTTAAACAATTATAATTTCTTTTTAAACAAAATTTCTTTTAAACAAATATAATTGCTATTTTTCTGTATAATGTACTCATTTTTCAATTTGCTTAAAATTTAATAATTGGTTAAAGTATCATGCGATAATTCGATTCTTTGTGTATTAAATCAATTGTATAATAGATTACATTTATAAAATATTGATAAAACTCAATTTCTACAGATAATATTAGAAAATTCGATTTGTCGTACGATCGCAATGACCAATTATAATTACTCTTAAAATTCTCCTCTAAATTTAAATTAATAATTGTCTAAATTATAAACTCAAAAAATAAGATCACTTGTTAATTAACCTCGAATTTCATTGGCAATGTACAAGGTTAAAGTGCGGAACTAGTTCCCAATTTTCCCCTTTTTTACGTCAAAATATGACCCTAGCCTAGCATGTATTATTGGGAATTGGACATTTCTAAAAGTGCGAATCTAGTTCCTTATTCCGCCATCTTTTTGAACCAATCTTTTTTCAGGTTCATTTTTCCCCTTCAGTTCTTTCCACTACATAAGCAATTTTATTTTTGTCACTTTGTTGAAAATCTAAACAATTCAAAAAATT
The DNA here is from genome assembly GCA_949752835.1 of Empis stercorea. Taxonomy (NCBI): domain Eukaryota; kingdom Metazoa; phylum Arthropoda; class Insecta; order Diptera; family Empididae; genus Empis; species Empis stercorea. The sequence goes on along the minus strand of OX457086.1, from coordinate 38,275,753 downwards.
TTACATAATTTCTTCAAATAAAAACTATTGGCCATTTTTTGACTGAATAACTGAATTTATAAAAATATTAAATTTTTGTGTGAAATAATTATTTATTGTAGAAAAATAAATAGATACATAATTGTCTAATTATAATTTATGTCTTATATTATTGTAGAATAATTATTTGTAATTATTTAACAGATTCATAAATTTTGTTGGATACAAATATTTGAACAGTTTTTTAAATCTAAGAATTGTTATGATATATTATTTGTGGGTATTTATAATGTAATATTAAACATGATATAAAAAAAATACGAATTAAAATATATATTCCTTAAATTTAAAAACAACTATTTATTGCAATAAAATTTTTATTAAAAAAAATAGAATTCATTGGCTTTTAAAAAAAAATTATTTATAAAAAAAATATTTATTGTTTACAAAACTGTGTTTTTTGACAATTAATATGTGTATATTCAGTGCGCACCAATACATAGAAACATGTTTCATTGGGACTGACATTAAAATAGTCAGGTTTTTGGAACTGACGTTAGGGTCCAGTGAACTGACAGCGGGTTAAAAAACCTAGTTCCTTGCCAATGAAATTCGAAGTAAGTCTATCAGAAAGCAGTCGGTCATTATAATTTCTCTAAACTTGAAATAATAAAATTGTAGTGAATTTTATAGTACATATTAAATCTGTTAATATTGAATTTTTAAGTTTATAATGTAAATAAACAGAACATTATTAAAATATAAAAACAAAACAAAACATATTTAATTTGTTTAATTGAAACAAATTACTTAAAAACGAAAAAAAGGATTTATTCCCTCGTTCGGGACAAATTAGTGCCGAAACAGAATCATTTAATCAATTTCAATAAATTTAGTTAATTAATCCAATAAATCTTAAACAGGAAAATAAAAACCAATAGATTATTGTGAATTTTGCATTTTTTATTTATTTTTAATTGTTAATAACATAATAACAATTTATGTATATAATTTTGAAGTTTTTTTATACTTTTTTTTTCAATTTTAAGTTACATACTTAATTTTATCTTTTTAGTTTTTGTTTAATTACATATTAAAAATGTTACAAATTAATTAATTTTCAAACAGAACTGTAAAGTGTGCCCGTATTTTTATTTATTTTCCCTAAACAGACTTCACGAAGTCACACTGAAAACAATAGCCGTTGGCCGAATGTATACAACGTAGCGTAAGCCTCAGTTGCTTCAGTGGACTTCTACTTTTATTTTAATGATTTGTTCCCTATTTAGTGAATAGCCATAGCCGATAAGGTAATGAAAACAGAAAGGTTCAAGTTGAAGTAAATTCTATTACAAATTCTTTTTTTTATACCCTAAAATTTACATTACTTTCTTATTACTAAGGGTATTTGTACTAATACAGCAAAAACTACAAAAATACAAAAAAGTATACATATGTGGAAATATTTCATATTTTGGTAAACAGTATTTACCCGTAAATTGCATATGCATCAATATATATATGTATATATATATATATGTATATATATATATATATATATATATATATATATATATATACACATAATTTATATACATATATATATATATATATTTATGCATACAGCACGTGTTTTTCTCTCAGATTTATTTATAAACATTTTTCTTTATGTTTTTGTTCCACAAATGTTTACACTTTGTATTTTTATAACTTAAAACTAACCTCTCGCAATTTATTTTACATTTATTTTTTGTATGTATATATAATTTAAAATAAGAATAAATTTATTATTTTATATTATATATAATTATATTTTACTGTGATTGGAGGTGTCTAACTACTTAACACCACCCTTCCCAGCGGAAAAGGAGGAAGTCTCCTAGATACAAATTCTTTTTATACTTTTACAATTTTTATACATTTTCATATATTTTTTTATATATATATTTATTTATATTTATTTTTTCTTAAAAATATCTTTGCTTTATTTAATTTACTATTTTATTTATTATCAATATGTTTAAGAAAATTTATCAAAAAATTACTTAGTTTATTTTAACTATATTTATTATCTATTTATTATTAGTTTTAAATGATCTAGTTTATTCTACTTATTAATTTATTTTATATATATATTTTTGGTAATATCCATTAAAAAATATATTGCATATTTTATGATTATACAATATATTCAATAAATTAATAATATTTTCTGATTATACAAGATTATATTCATAAATTTTAACACTATATTTTAAAATTTGGTTAGATTTAATTTAATTTGAAAAAAGTTGATTTGCAATTGAAAATTTATTAATTCAATTTAGAAAAGATAAAAATACATATTTCTAAGTATGTTTAATTCCTTTTAAAAAACTTCTAATTTATTCTTAAATGTATTCCATGCATTTTTTAATCGATATTACCAAAAATACCCAAACGCCTGTACTATTCTTACAATATAGAAGAAACTACTTTCTTTTTGCTAAAAATTGAAAATTAGAATTTATTTATGAATTAGAAAATTTTCAATTGTCGAATACCAACAAAACTATTCATATAAGAATATACAATACAATCATATATGCGAAAACCAAAAAAAAATCCGTTTTTTCAATATAAAAAAAATTATCCTCTCACGCATGCTCTCATATTAGTCGTTCATAAATATTTCCTTTCCTAATCTAACGAAAATATATAACAAAAAACGTACGTGTTGATTTTTTGTTGATTTTTTACATTAGATTAGGAAAGTCAAATCAAAACGTGGGAATTTTTTTTTTTTGCCTTTTTTTTTTATTGAAGTTCTATCTTGAAAAGGCATTTCAGTCATAAAATTTGTATGAAATTATTTTTGACTGAAATGCCTTTTTGTTTTTGACTGAAATGTTTTTGACTGGTTTTCCCAGCCCCTTTTTTCTGTAATAAATTGCTAAATATTTTTTAATGTAAAAAAAAAACATAGGCTATGCCATTTTTGTCCAGTGTATTTGAAATAAATGAAACGAAATTAAATGAAACGGAATATTGACAACAGAGCCATGTCATATTATTAACTATTTATCAATTACAATTCATTTACAATATATAAATAACTACTGTAATTCTCATTTATTTTTGTGCCTCCAAATTGTTGTTGTTTTCAATGTAAAATTTTGCAATACAACATACCCGTCTACAAAAAAAAACAGGGTTAGATTTAATTTAATTAGATTTAATTTAATATTGCTAGATATACTTAATATGGTTTTAATATATTTTTATGTACTATCATAATCGTATTTTCCTTTTTTGTTTCGCAGTTAACTCCTGCGCTACTTATAACTTCGTATGGACCAATGTATATTGGATCTAATTTCTTCCTATTTTAATTTCTTAATAAAACTAAACTACCTACTCCATAAATTTTTTTTTAATAATTTATTTAGTGGAATGGTTATTGAAGCGAAATTTGGAATAAATTTTCGATAATAATTTGCAAATGCAACTAATGTCCGAACTTCGTCTGCATTGCTTGGTTGTGCAAAATTATTAATTGCGTTTGATTTTGATGGATCAGGCAAAATGCCTTGCTCCGAAATAATGTGGCCTAAATATAGTACCTCTTTTCTCAGAAAACTACATTTACCAGGATGAATTTTTAAAATTACATCCTTCGTTGAAAAACTGCTATTAAATTTTTATTATGCGATTCTAAACTATTTCCAAAAATTATCAAATCGTCTAAATATACAAAACATCTCGCATATTTTAAACCTGACATTGCTACTGACATTATTCCTGAAAATGCACTGGGTGAAATTTTCAAACCCATTGGCAAACGTGTTAATTGAAAATGTCCGTTTTCAGTCGAGAATGCAGTACACGGTCTACTGTCTTTGTCTAGTTCCATTTGGTAATATCTCTGACTAAGATCTATAGTCGAAAAATATGTTGCACGACCTACCATATCATATATATCTGTGATATTTGGTAGTGGACATTTATCATCTTCTATAATATCGTTAACTTTCCGATAGTCAATGACCATTCGAAATTTCTATAATCCTGTGACACGATCTTTTTTCTTTGGTACAAGTAGGGCAGGTGAATTCCAAGCCGAAACTTATGGTTCAGCTATTTTGTCTTTTAACATTTTGTCTGTTTCTTCCTGTATATTTTGTTTTTGTGTATGCGGTATTCTATATGGTTTAGTATACTTTGGGGCTATTCCTTCTTTTATTTTAATATTTGGTGTCCCAATATTTCTCACTGTCAGTTAATCTCCGTCTAAATGAAAAATGTCGTTAAATTTAGTAGATTTTCTGTATACATTTCTTTTCCTCAATATTTAATGTGTCATAATTAATTTCTATTAAAAGTTTGTCTATTCGTGTAATAGACCCTTCTTTCGATAGTTTGTAATTGAATATGTAATGTTCGTTTAAAAGATTCTGGTTCAATCCATTTCAATTTTACTTTTCTCGTGTATTTAAAATTTTTATTGGTATTTTACCATTTATGGGTTTGGATAATGGATATTGATCCAGCCATGAAAACCCCCTCACATTATTCCATTCGATATAATATGCTTTCATTTTGAAATTTTGTATCTAACCAATATGTAGATTCACATCGTGGTGAAAGTGTGATTGTATTTAAATTTTCTTTATTCAGTATAGGTAAAACTACCTTTTTATTCTCTATTGTTAATTCGAGATAAAAATTTTCTAAACTTATTTTAGGGAAAATGATCAGAAACTACGAGAAAATCATATTTAATATTTACTGAATGAAAGTTTAATTGGTTAGTACAAGCTCCTAATGTCTCTAAATGTCCTGAAATTCCTTGAATTGTCGTTATTTTATCCTTTTGTAAAATGTTTTTACCCCTACATGTTTCCTTAATGGTGCATATAGATGATCCTGTGTCTACTAAAAATGTTCTAGTTATGTTATTTGTTTTTACTTCTACAGAAAGTCCGTTTGTCATACCTGCTGTAAAAATAATGTCCTTGATATTGCCTAACTCTTATACTCCCCTACCGATTGGTTGGCTATGCCCTCGGTGGGCTGTTCGTTTTCCGCTTCGGTTATCTAGAGTTGTCCGTATTGGGTGTTCTATTATTATTATAATTTGGCCTGTAATTTTGTGAATTATTATTATAATTTGGCCTGTAATATTGTGAATTATTATTATAATTCCTATTGCGGTTTCCGTTAAAATTCCGATTGGTATTGTGATTTCTATTCCCATTATTTCTATTATAATTATTATTATTATAATTGCTATTATTAGTACCGTATTTCCATTATTATTATAATTATTAAAATTATTATGTGGCCTTCTAATATTTTGATTATTATTTTGGCCATTATTATAATAGCCCTGTTTTTTGTAGACGGGTATATTGCATTGCAAAATTTTTGCAAAAAAATTATCCACTGAACATAGGAAGCGACAATTTTTTAATTTCATAAGCGGAATTTACACAGTTCAAGTAATCGTTCAAGTTCCACATTCAAGTAAAACGATTTAACACGATGCGCAATTCGTCTTTTTTATATAAAAATAGGAATGCTTTCTATTTTTTTGAAACTTGAACGTCACTACATATAAAAATAACGCACACTAAAATAAAATTTTGTGTATGCATACAAATGTTTTTTTTTCGATTTGACAATTTTTACATTTAAAAAAAATTATTATTTGTTTTGTCAATTGAAATTAGAGAAATTAGGAAATTTCTTTATAAAATTATAAAGAACAAAAAATCGTAAATTTTTTATTATATTTTATTTTATTAATATCCAAACAATATAAATGTCTCAAAAGTCCAAGTGGAGTATTGAACAAATTAAAAAATTTTTGGCTTTATATGAAAATAAAGAAATAATTTGGGATATTAGAAATTCCAATTATAAAAATAAATTGTTCAGAGACAATGCAATGGAAATTCTACTAAAAAATGTTAAAAAAAGAAATTTGTGTAGATACCAATATGGAATCACTCAAGAATAAAATTAAATCTATTAAGACAATGTACTCAGCAGAAATACAATAAATAAATAAATCTAAAAAAATCGGATCCGGTGCTGATGATATTTATGTACCAAAATTAGAATGGTTTGATACGGCAAATTTTCTGAAGAGTGTTACTTCTTGCCGGATTTCCACTTATAATTTAGTAAATAAAATAAATATATATAAATTTTAAACATGTTAAAAATAATTTATTTATTTAAAATGTTTATAATTATATATTTCATTTGCACATTTACTATACACATTTACTATATAATATTATAATTTTTATTCGGAAAAAGATGTTTTGGCAAAATGCGAATTGCGCCACCTACCGGCCGAATTTTGAAATTCTATCAATTGCATCTCGTTCTCAATAAATCAAGCTTTCCATCGGTTGGTCTATCATATACCTGAGTGTACATTAACCATGTTAAATTACTGGTTTTTATTGTTTACAGCGGACGGACAGACGGACAAAAGTGTTAGCATAAGGGATTTTTTTTTAAAAAAAAGCCATAAAAAGCCCATAATTATAAAACTACTTGTCCGTCCGTCAGCTACTGATCAGTAGTTTTATAATTATGGGCTTTTTAGGGCTTTTTTTTTAAAAAAAATCCCTTATGCTAACACTTTTGTCCGGCTGCGCGGCATGTTTTTTTAATTTTTTCTTTTTCATGACGGTATATAAAATTATATTAATAGTGTATAAAATTATGTCGCTGATAATCTCTAAAATCGCAGGTAAAAAAAATTCTCAAAAATAATGTGATAGCGATGAAGCATAATTTTATACACTATTAATATAATTTTATATACCGTCATGAAAATGAAAAAATTAAAAAAACATGCCGCGCAGCCGGACAAAAGTGTTAGCATAAGGGATTTTTTTTTTTAAAAAGCCCTAAAAAGCCCATAATTATAAAACTACTGATCAGTAGTGTACATTAACCATGTTAAATTACTTGTATTTATTGTTTACAGCGGACGGACAGACGGACAAAAGTGTTAGCATAAGGGATTTTTTTTTTTAAAAAAGCCCTAAAAAGCCCATAATTATAAAACTACTTGTCCGTCCGTCAGCTACTGATCAGTAGTTTTATAATTATGTTCCACTTGAACAGGAACCGAAGTTAATTTTTACAGAAACTTGAATGAAAAACTTGAACTGTGTAAATTCCGCTATACACAGTTTAATTTATCAGCTGATAATCTTTTTTAAATCACATTAGCTTTGAGTTTTATAAACGAAAAAAAAAATTCATTAAATATTCATTGAGTTTTATAAACGTAAAACAAAAAAATCACAAAACTTGCTATTTTTCTTTAATAAATTGCCATTTTTTAATGTAAAAAAAAACATAGGCTATGCCTTTTTGGTCCAATGAATTTGAAATAAATGAAATGAAATGAAAGAAATATTGACAACAGAGCCATCTACATGTCATATTATTAACTATTTATCCATTACAATTTATTTGCAATATATAAATAACTACTGTAATTCTCATTTTTTTGCCGTCAAATTGTTGTTGTTTTCAATGTAGAAATTTGCAATACAATATACCCGTCTACAAAAAAACAGGGCTAATGTCGTCTATTAGTATTATTATTATTATTATTACTATTATAGTTAATATTTTGGTAATTATTATATTTCCGGTTATTATTGTTGTATTGGTGGGAGTTTCGGTTCCTATTGTTGTCCACGTATCTCACAACTTCCGAATGCCTTTCCGTCCCTGGATCCAATTCCAATAAATGTTTTATGGCAGTATCGAAATCGTATGCCTAGCACTTTCCAATATAATTTTGTACCGTTCGCTTACCCCCCTTTTCAAAAATGCCAGTCCTCTTCGATTATTGGCTGCTGTTAGTGCTGGTCTCTCCGACTCGCTTTGTGCACTGACCTCTAATTCGGTCATCCTTGATACATATTAGACTTTCGATGTCGGTTATAAATTCCCGCATCGGTCTATTTCCTCGGCGTGTATTGCCTAACTTAGTTTGTATTATTCCTATGTAGTCTGCATCCACATTTTGATTTTATTTGCATTTTTAATTCGGCGAAATCTGTAGTAATAATAGTTCCCAATTCAGTTAGTGCCTTCCCTTGAATTTTGCACTTAATAAAATTTTTACCAAAATAGGTTTATCTTCCGTTTTCTACAAGTCATAGTAAAATTATATACCGTTCAAAAAGTCTTTGATTTTCTCTTTTCTGGTATCTTCTCTTTCATTTATTAATGATGGTAGTTTTTGTGCTACATTGAAGTCAAAGATTGCCATTTTTATTTCTTCTTTTATATCAGTATTCTCTGTATCGCTTTCTTCTTCTTCTTCGTCACTATTTTCAGTAATAGCTTTGTCTAAAAATTCCTTAGACTTTTTATCTAAAATATCCGTTACGGCTACGTAGACTCTTTCAAAGTTTTCTTTATATACAAGTGCTAAATCGTTGTCTTCCTTATATAATTCTCGCCAACTGTTGCTACAGGTTTCCCTTACTTTTTCAACATATGCTATTTTTTGCAGTATGTATTGCTACGTATATTCTCTATTCGGTGTTTTTTTTTAATTTTTAATTAATTTGTCCAATTGTTAACCAGTGAAGTGAAAATTATTCTGCAATTACATTTATAATATGCAATTGATTTCTCAATTGCATATTTAGAGATGCGATTAACCAATTACGAATTCGCATCGAGAACTTTAGATTTATTTCAATAGAATTAATTGTTATAATTCTGATTGCGTGATTAATGAATAATGCGAATATAAATTTAATAGTTTTTTTGGCTATTAAATTTAAGAGAATTAATTGAGAATTATTGAAGAGAATTTTGCTAAATTTATATAATTAAAATATTTAGGTACAGGGTGTCAGTACATATATATATATATATATTTTATTCTTTGAATATGATTTTTATTTATTTCGAAATTTTAGGTTTTTAACCTTAATAAACTTTTATGGCTTTTCTTTTGTATATATATATTTTTTCCTTATTAGTTTTATATAATGTTTGTATATATTTAATAATTTCAGTGTCTAAACAAATGTTTTCCATATATATTTATTTATTGAATTTTATACATATATGTATCAAATATATATATTTTTTTTAACGTATTTAAAATATTTTCCTATATATTTATTTATGTTTAATTTAATAATTGATATATATTTTTATAGTTTTTATTTTATTACAATATATATTATTACATTTTTATTTTTAGAACGTATTTAAATTCATATATATTTATTTATTTTTTTTGATTTTAATTTAATATTTTTTTTTAAACATATATATTTTTACATTTTTATTTTTAAATTTATTTAGTTTTAGTATGTACGAAATATAATAGTTCTCTGGTGCAGCGCATTTAGGCCCGAGGTATTATGGCCCGAAGAGTGGAAATCTCCGACGGAGAAAAAAATGGAATTATGTAATACCTCGGAATCGTATAAAATCATTGCCATAGCAAACCCATTTTTCGGATTTTCGAAATCAGCTGATTTGTGTATTGAAAAATGTTTAAAATGAATATGGTTGGGTTTTTGTTGAAACTTATTGATGAAGAAAACTTAGAAAATTTTATACATTTAAAAAGAAACATTTTAAGCCAATTTTTATTATCAAAAGTTGACTTTAATTTCAATTTCCGCAACTATTTTTTTTTTGAATTTTTTTGTATGAACTTGATATTTCGATCGTAATTTAAAATACAAATATACGAATGAAACGGATTCGAAAATGAATAATATTCCGAACGGAATTTAGAATTAGGAAGTCTCCGTCGGAGCTAAAATCGAAAATTTCTCCGTTCCGAACGGAATTCATTATTTATGTGAATACTTTTTTAATGGAGCAAATAACAAAATTCGAAATAAATCGGTTAAATCTTAATTGGAAGCCAGTATAAAATAATATATATCGCCAAGTATATTTTTCTTATAAAAAAAAATCTGTGTGCCTACTACTTCAGTAACCTTACAAAAAATAAGATATAACACTTTTTGAATGGATTATTTGAATTATTAACTCTATAAGGCCCATACCGAAATTCGATCCAATAAATCGGTTAAATCTTACGATTTATAATGAAAAAATTTAAAGGCGATATCTCCAGGTATTTTAGGATATTTAAATAAAATATTCTGAACATGACAATAATTTAAATACCATAAACGACAAATAGTTAATAATTTATAGAGCCAATAGAATATGTCGTCGTCGCTGTCGTCGGTCTCCGTGTTTTTCGCTATCGATGGTTGTCGCCCGTTGGCCAAACACAATAGATCGTCGCGAATAATTATCAATTATGATAATTTAATTTGTGAAAATTATGTTTTCATTATAGTGTGCTCTACAAAATAATTTTTAAATAAATTCAAAAAATGTCAAAACATATCGATGAGCGAAAAATTCAAATATCATTTGAAATACAACGACAACAACAACGAAGGGCGACATCATTATGATTGAATATATTCTGTTTGGCTCTTATATATCATAAACGCCAAATAGTTAAAAAAATATACATAGCTTGCTTTTAATGTCAAGAGTGCGTATTAAATAATAAAATATTCTACACTGATAAACAACTTAGGAATATAACTTAATAATTTTATAAGATAAATGGAAAATACCTTGAGTTTTGTCTATTCCTTAAAATATATATAGTATACATCATCCTTAAATCTAATTAAAAACTTAGTAATAAAATAATTTTACTCTGGTTTGGAATTAAAAATTAATTTTTAATGTGAAATGTATACCCACGATTTGCCGTATAACATATGTTTATTATACTTAATAGTTTAGTTTAGGTAATTTAAAGAAAGATATATTATAAAATAGCAACTTAATGAATGTTATGTTCGAGTAACTTAAAGGATAGTTGAATGTAAAAACATTAATATTGTTATATATACGAATTCATAAACCACATGTTCCTTGTAAAATTATGTCGCGAAATAATTCTTTATGGAAAAAAAATGTCTGGGCAGCACCAATATGGTTCAATTTTTTAAGGTCGTTTTTAATGGGGAGGTGGTCGAGTATAGTTTCTAACGAAATCCATATATTAACCCATTTTATCCAATAGTACCAATTTTGGTACAGAGATTTAGATGTTTCTACTGCAAGCTATGAAATATATACATATTGGACTCAAACCACTAACATAATATTCTGTTAGATGTCCCCTACAATGTATATTGCGGGAATCCCAGATTTATTTTTTTCAGGCAAACGAAATATTTTTTTCTTTTTGTATAATTTTCAATTGTGTAATGGATTTTGAAAAGTGTATTTAAAAATAAAGTGTGGAATTTTTATTTGGTATAGTTGTGTGTATTTACTTTTGAAAAGTTAAAATAATCCAAAGGATATAACTAAAAACAAGTAAAACTTGATTTTGGTAATTTTTTTCTATTTTAATGTTTTCTTTAAAATTGTACTTTAAAATTTTTTTCTTTAAAATGTTTGCCGATTTTTTTTACTATTAAACTTTAATATTTTCATAAAAAACTAATTTATTTCCGATAGGTTTTCCTTGGAATCTAATGGGTTAATATGGAGAAAGCAAATGCCTCAAAACTGAAGAGGGACCATGGGTCGTATTGTGCATCAAGTTAACTAGAAGAATATTTCAGAATAGGCATAAAATTACAAAACAATATAATTAAAATTAATTGATAATTGTAAATTGTAATATATTTTGTTTGAAATATATGAGCCGTTGTTTTTGAAAGTAGGGTAAGTCCATTTTGTGAATAAAATTTGTTAAAGCTAAATATTATTACAAATTAATATAAACTTTATGTTGTTAATCAATTCACAATAAATACATATATCTAATATATCTATAAATTTGTAAATGTACTTAGTAATTTTTTTGGTCAATTATTTTTCAAATGCGTTCATTTCCAAAGTGGGAAAAGGCCATTTTTAAAACTGGTCTTGACCCGCTTTCAAAATGAACGGCTCATTTGATATTTATGATGGAAAAAATATTTGTAGGACTTCCTCAATAAAAATGATAAAATTTTTGTTTTTAGGGCTTTTTTTTAGAAAAAAAACCCTTATGTTAACGCTTTTCTGCTGAATACTAAAATAAATAAAAATTTTATTTTTAAAATTTGATTTCCAATAGTCAATAAGCCCCAAAAATTAGATTTAATGTTGAATTTGAAAGGTAGGAAGTAGTAGTATAAAACCACACTTGTTATAAGTTTAATTTCTGCCAATAGAGGGCGTAACATATAATTATAATGTTTTTTAAAAATGTTATTTAACGCAGGAGATCTAATATAAAATAAACCAAATCAGATATTTCCATAGTCTGATTTTTTGCCGCTAGAGGGCAGTAAAATACAAGTAAAAACTTGTAAATTAATATAGTAAATGTGCACCAAAAATGAAGTGTGACTACTTGTTGCAAAGGTGATTAAATGTAAAAAACGGTGCCGGTAACCTATTTTAAATTTCTACCGCTAGAGGCGCTGACTACTAAAATCAATAAAACGTTAATAATTTAAAAAAAATCCATAATTATAAAACTACTGATCAGTAATTCGGCTGCGCGGCATTTTTTTTTAATTACGTGTGCTGTCCAAAGCTGTTCTAAAAGTCATTGAACATAACTATTTTTTGTTATTTTTTTAAATATATTTTATTTTATTTTTAGGGCTTTTTTTTAAAAAAAATCCCTTATGTTAACACTTTTCTGTCCGTCTGTCTGTCAGTCCGTCTGTCCGATGTAAACAATAAGAGGCAGTTATTTCACATAGTTACTGTACACACAAGTTAATAGTAGACCCACCAATAAAAAGCTTGATTTATTGAGAACCAGATGTAATTGATATAATTTTAAAATTCGGCCGGTAGACGGCGCTTTTTACATTTTGCCAAAACGCCTTTTTCAGAACAAAAATATAATTTTATATAGTAAATGTGCACCGAAAATAAAGTTTGATCACTCGTTGGAAAGGTACTTAAGAGTCGAATATGATGCCAGTAACAGTATATCAAATTTCTAGAATCTCGTTTCTAGTATTTCAAATTTTTCAAATACTACAATATATAAAATGTTAAATTTTAAAATGTGATTTCCAATAATTAATAAGCCACAAAAATTAGGATTAATGTCGCATCTGAAACGTAGTAAGTAGTAGTATAAAATCACAGTTAAATTTTACTTTTACAGTAGTTAAATTTAAGAAAATGCCGCGCAGCCGAATTACTGCTCAGTAGTTTTATAATTATGGGCTTTTTTTAAATTCAACTACTCTAAATGCATATTTGGAGTATATGTTGCACCCTCTATCCGCAGAAATTAAAATTATAACTGTGATTTTATACTACTACTTACTGAATTTCAGATGCGATATTAAACCCATTTTTTGGAGCTTATTCAGAATTGGAAAACTAATTATGAAAACTCCTTTTCCGTATTCGGCACCTCTAGCGGTAGAAATTGGAAATAAATACATTTAACGGCATCGTCTACCTTTCCAACGAGTAGTCACACTTCATTTTTGGTGCACATTTACTATATTAATTTAACTGTTTACTTGTATTTTACTGCCCTCTAGTGGCAAAAACTCAGATTATGAGAATGTCTAATTTATTTTAGTTTATATTAGCTTTCCAGCGCTTGCTTTCCCTTCATTGTTGGTAAAGATTCACCAAGTTAAATAACATTTTTTGAAAACAATTTAATTATTTGTTTCGCCCTCTAGTGGTAGAATTTAATATTATAATGACTGTGGTTTTATATTACTACTTACTACCTTTCAGTTGTAACATTAAACCTAAATTTTGGGGCTTATTGACTATTGGAAATCACATTTTAAAAATTAACATTTTATATATTTTAGTTTTCAGCGCCTCTAGCGGTAGATATTTGAAATATGGTTACTGGAATCATATTGTACTCTTAAATACCTTTCCAATGAGTGGTGAAACTTAATTTTTGGTGCACATTTACTATATAATATTATAATTTTTATTCGGAAAAAGATGTTTTGGCAAAATGCGAATTGCGCCACCTACCGGCCGAATTTTGAAATTCTATCAATTGCATCTCGTTCTCAATAAATCAAGCTTTCCATCGGTTGGTCTATCATATACCTGAGTGTACATTAACCATGTTAAATTACTGGTTTTTATTGTTTACAGCGGACGGACAGACGGACAAAAGTGTTAGCCCTTATGCTTATTTTAAAAAAAAATCCCTTATGCTAACACTTTTGTCCGGCTGCGCGACATGTTTTTTTAATTTTTTCATTTTCATGACGGTATATAAAATTATATTAATAGTGTATAAAATTATGTCGCTGATAATTTCTAAAATCGCAGGTAAAAAAAATTCTCAAAAATAATGTGATAGCGATGAAGCATAATCTTCAGGACTGTAGACGATTCTGTTAATATTTCAAATATTTGAAAACGATTCTGTTAATATCCCAAACATAAATAAAATAAATAATGTTATGTCAACTGATCCTACTACTAGTAGTGCAGTGGATGATGAACTAGATTTACTTTATATATTTACAAAAAATATATTTATTTATGTTTTTCAAAAACAAATTTAAACCCTGTATTAAAAACTTCAAGATATTATAAAAAATATTTCTCTAGTATTAAAAATTTGGTAGTTATTTGGTAGTTATTTCCCAGAGAAATAGGATTCTTATTCTTATATTCATTAAACATGATTATTTAGAGCTAATTTGTAGAGATAAATTAATTAAGTATTTTTCTATTTCAAAATATATTACTGCAATTCCAACATTGTAGTTGATATTAGTATAAGCTTTGTATATAAATTTATATAGTAGTCCCACTTGACTGATTTTTTTTTAATCGTGGTGACGAGAGAAGTGCTAACTAAAATATAGTAGGGACATAAATCATATTTTTGATTTAACGGGGCCATCTACATTTGAATAACTGAAACAATTCAAAATGACAAATTTGTGTATATTTGTTATTGTAATTTTTTTTATTTCTAATTCTGGGTACAGAAGTGTAAGGGGGGAAGAAAATATATAGAAAAAAAATTTGTATATGCGTATTTGAATAATTTTGAATGAATTTTATACCCGGGACACACCAAAATTGAAAACCTAAGTTTTCGCGAAAACTAGATCTAAAAACTTTTATAGTGACACTCCAAAAATGGAGCGCGATTTCGTTTTCGAATGTCAAATTATGAAAATTATTTATTTAAACAACTCTACGTAAAAAACAAAGAAATTAAAAATAGTAATTATTTGTTTTTAATGTCAAATTTTGATTTAATTATATTAAAAATTATTTAATAAAATTTAATTTTTCTTGTTTTTTTTAAAAAAATTTCGATTTTTTTTCGATTTTTCACAAAAATGGCTACTTTTGTATGGAAACTTAGCTATGCCTACTTCAAAAATACATATCTTCTATTTTGTAATAGATGGCGCTAAAATATATTATACTACCACTGGATGGCACCATCGCCAATTAATAATAACACAAAAAACATTTTTAATTCATAAATTCCTTAAAATTATTCGATTTCTAGAACATTCTAGAACATTCTAGAAAGAAATCCCATATATTTTCTTCCCCAAGAATTTAAGAATTGAAAAATAAAAAAAATATTTTCAATCTTAAATTAACTCAGAAAATTATATTCAAATACGCACATCCATAAAAAAAAATCTCATATGTTTTCTTCCCCCTTACGTCACCATCCCTAGCAATTTACAAAAAATTATTTTTCTATTCTAATATCCATCCACGGATGCTAGAGAAAATCCCAGGTGAAAATATGGCTACTCATCATTTCATCCAGACCAATAAAAATTAAAAAATTAGGAAATTTTATAAAATCGGCACCATCGCCAATGAATAATAACACAAAAAACATTTTTAACCTTCATCTCATCCTCAAAAAAACTTACGTTGTCTACCCTCGTGTGTAGATTTCTACACATATGAAAATATCAGTATATTTTCAATGGTTAATTTCTTTTTTGGCCCTGTTAAATCAAAAATATTTTTTCAATGCAAAATTTTTTTTCAATGCATTTTTAAAGATAATTTCTATTATGTTCATTGCCTTTTTCTTTTATTCTAAGAAAATTTTACGTCGTGTGTAGATTTCTACATATATGAATTTTTATACTTTTTGAAGGTTTTGGTTGCTTGATCGTGAGTTGGGTTGCTTGATGTGTATTGTGAATTGAATAAGAATTCAAAATATTCACTTACGATCAAACAACCAAAAGCCTCAATGTCACTGAAAGTGTCTAAAAGTCAATATGTGTAGAATTCTACACACGAGGGTAGACAACGTAACTTTTAAAATTATACAAACTAAGAATGATGCCAGTGCTCCTCCATTATTTCCCACAAAATATCAGAAATCACGTTTTAATCATATAACCATATTCCAAGTAAAGCTAATGGAGGAGTTCTGGCATACTTAACAATAGATCACTATAATGAATGTGTTTACCAAATATCAGCCCAATCCATCCAGAGGTATCAGAGAAAATCCCAGATGAAAATATGACCACCATCATTTCATCCAGACCACTAATTTAAATGTGTTTACCAAATATCAGCCCAATCCATCCAGGGGTACTAGAGAAAATCCCAGATGAAAATATGGGCATACATAATTTCATCCAGATCACTATAATGAATGTGTTTACCAAATATTAGCCCAATCCATCCAGGGGTGCTAGAGAAAATCCCAGATGAAAATATGGCCATTCAGCATTTCATCCAGGATAATATATGTACTTATATTGATATTTCATTAAAAAAATGAAATAATATCCTTCCTGAATTTTTTTTTTAGATTTTACCTACTTTTTTTTAACTTCATTTACCTATAAAAATTGAGTATGTTCATATATAAATTTGTAATTTTTTTTTCACTTTTATAAGCCTGATCCAATTTTTGAAACAAATAAAAAAACTACACCTGAACTAAAAAATCCACCTTTTCTCATACATTTTATCTGAAAAACAAAAAATATAAAGAAAAGATGTAAACTAAAAATTATGTTATTGGTAATAAATATTTTCTATATACATCCATCCATATGTTATGTACAAACAAGCTATTATTCATAAAAAAAATCAGAATTGCAAATAAAAAATAATTTGAAACACACACAAACAAAAAAAGAGCTTTCATTGACAATAAAACTGTTTAAAATTGACTTCAGCGCTCAAAGTTCCCTATCAGAGACTAGCTACACTATAATTCACACATTTTCTTCCAAAAATTTTTTGAAAAAAAGAGGTTTTTATATAAAAATTTAATTATTAGAAAAATGATAACAAATATCAAAAATGTAAAACATACATCCGTGAAAAATATATTCAATCTTTATTCTGTAGAAAAAAAATAAATCAAAATATGTAAGGGTTTACTCATAAAATGGGCAATAAAATGGTTCACTTTCAGGTGCAGGGACAGGTAAATGGGGGGGGGGGATAAAAAAAGTAAAACACCTATCCGTGAAATTAATATATTCTTGATATGTTATAAAAATTTCGTGGAAGAAAATGTTCACTGGTTTTGTATAAAATGGGCAAAACAATTCCTCTATAAAACACTAAATTGCGCTCCTCGAGCCTTAACTCAGAAAATTATATTCAAATACGCACATCCATAAAAAAAAATCTCACATGTTTTCTTCCCCCTTACGTCACCATCCCTAGCAATTTACAAAAAATTATTGTTCTATTCTAAAATTCATTCAAAATTATTCAAATACGCATATAAAACTTTTTTTTATATATATTTTCTTCCCCCCTTACACTTCTGTACCCAGAATTAGAAATAAAAATAATTACAATAACAAATATACACAAATTTGCCATTTTGAATTGTTTCAGTTATTCAAATGTAGATGGCCCTGTTAAATCAAAAATATGATTTATGTCCCTACTATATTTTAGTTAGCACTTCTCTCGTCGCCACGATTAAAAAAAAATCAGGCAAGTGGGACTACTATATAAATTTATATACAAAGGTATAAGTAATAACTGAGGAACATATGATTTCACGAACCAAGATTTATAATACAAAAAATACAATTTGAAACCCCGAATAATTTAACGGTATAGTGTATATACGTAAGATAACTAAAAAAAATTTGTATTAGAGCCCAGATAAGCTTTCTAAATTTGCTGACATTCATAAGTCCCATAATGTTCATATAAAAATAAAACAGTTTGAAGAATATTTTAATTAGTGTCCGGAAGCCATGTATATTTAGCATGATGGTATGGATATATATTTGGAAGGGAATTAGATCTAATGGCGTCAAACCCCTCCAGCAAAGAAGACAGGTAATAGTGGCCAAGATCGCCACGATGAATATAAACGACAACTGACAACTGTATTAAGACAACTGACTATTTGAAATAAAGTAACACATTTTAAAACTTGTAGATTTTATTAATATACTTATAAAATAAAGTATATAAGACCCATATTTCAGTTTTGATTATACCTCAAAAATCAATAGTTTCGACATCCAAACAATTACATCTGGGCATTTTCAAAGTTATGTTAGCTTAAGTTTGTTTTCTGAGTAATGTACAAATACATATAAAATTCTTTTGCCTAAAACGAAGGAGGATGAAGATGAAGGTTCATAGCTGAGTTTTATCGAGAAAAGGGGTAATTTTTATACTAATAATAAAAGGCCTTAAGAGCCTAACACAATGCTGGCGTCGTTAGTTGTAACTTTAAAAAAGTTTCAACATATGGAAATCAATATAAATAAGCATAATGCTGCAGGCTAGCGCTAACCAAAAAAAAATTCAGTATCGAGTTTCAACAATGTTGGAAATTTTACACCACCGCTAGGCAATGGTGACAAATTTTTTTTAATTTGTTTGGCACCATTGTTAATTTAAATGTCAAAAACAGCTGCAATTCAAATTTATATACAACAGACTTTTAAACTTGTATTAAATACTTTTCCCTCGAATATTATTTTGACTTATTCAAATATTCCTATCCTACCGCCAGCATTGTGTTTAGTTTAGCTGTAACGCTAAGGGAATATAAAAAGGCACAGCTAACACTACAAATTAACGCCAGCATTGTGTTTGGCTCTTTACTCTGCTGTACATTAATTAGAAATTAGAATCTAGCTGATTTTATGCCAACTTTAAAATTTTAAGACTTGTGCTACATTTGTTAATACCAACATTAATTTGTTAATACCAATAATAATAGCATTATGCAATAATGCACTTAATAAAGGGCTACATTTGTTAATACCAACATTAATTTGTTAATACCAATAATAATTGCATTATGCAATAATGCACTTAACTTAATTTGTATACATATACATAATAGAATTGTTTACATTGACAACATTAATGTAGTAATATTTAATACGTTCAATGCAGTAATGAGAGCTCAAGTTTGGGGTTTTTCAAATTTTAAGGAGCTGGACAAATTACAAAGATACTTTATAAAAATAATATTTGGATTACCATATTTTACGCCAGTTATATCAGCGTTTCTGATATATATAATATATATACATTAATAGTTTGCTCTCATAATTAATCCATAAATCATATACATAATATAATTAAATTCAGAATATATTTTTTCCATAACTAAATTTGATATAAGTTCTATGATGTTCATATTACATAAATTTAAATACTTTATATTCTTAATTTTTACTTTCCCACAATAATTGTCATTCTAAGGGCGTGTGTCAAAGTGTTAAAAATAATTTGGTTAAAAAAAAATCCCCACGAGGTAAAAAAAAATTTAACTGTGGGGTGTTTTTAAAAATTTTAACTGTGTGAATTGGTTAAAAATTTGACATATTAAAATTAATTGAAAATAATTCGAGATGAATAGAATATTTAAAATATATTCCCCATTAATTTTGTTAATTTTAACAAAATATGCAAAAATAAGAAATTCTGACATGGAGATTTACCTAAGACGGTACCGAAGAAAAATAAGAGAGGTAATTCTGTTTACATAATTCTGCTAATAAGCTTTAATTCCCTATGCTAATATAGCCTATAGAGTATTGCCGTCTGCGTGTTAGATCAGAGGATATAGATATGATCCTCAATGGAAATGAATCAAAAACCAAAGAGCATTTGAGAATAAATTATTCTACTTTTAGAAAAATTATAGATTTAATGCCAGAGAAACAACACGGATGGAGTAAAGAATATGAATTGATTGTTTTTTTGTACTGGATGGCATGTGGATGCAGCTACAGAGTTGCTGGCTGTTTCATTGGGATTAGCAGGTAGGACCACACATTTTATATAGTGAATTTTTTTAAAATAATTTTTTTCTTATTTTTAAACGCGATCAGATACACCGTGAAATCAATTATTCATAAAATGTTGGATTATTTTGTTGAAAATATGCGGAATTTAATAAGAGCAACAACATTACAAGAATATGAAGAAATTGGAGAGAAATTTTGTAGAAGGGCCAAATCAAATATATTTAAAAATGCAATTGGTGCTATAGATGGATGTCACATCAGAATTTCGTGCCCAATTAAGAAACATGACGAATACATTAATTATAAAAGTTTTTACTCCATTCAGTGCCAGGCAGTTGTAGACAGTAGTAACATGTTTAGAGATTTATTTGTGGGATTTCCTGGATCAGTACATGATACGCGAGTATTTAAAAACAGTCCACTATATAAAAGCAGCTCATATACACCAGAAGGATATTATTTACTTGGAGATAGCGGATATCCATGCATTCTAAAACCTTTAGCAGTGATTACGCCATATAATATATAATTTTAATCCAAATGTTTCACAAAAAAAATTTAATACTATTCATAGTAAGGCCCGGAATGTTGTTGAGTGTGCTTTTGGATTACTAAAAATGAGATGGCGAAATATTTTCAATAAATCTTTGGAATTGCAAATAACAAATTGCATTAAAACAGTATTTGCTGCTTGCGTACTGCATAATATATGCATATCAGGAGGAGATTTTGGTCCTATAGCCGAAGCTAACGCCATCCTTAATGCTGGAATGGATATTACTACTGCTTATCCAGAAAATATTGCAAACGACGACG
Organism: Empis stercorea; assembly: GCA_949752835.1. Classification (NCBI taxonomy): domain Eukaryota; kingdom Metazoa; phylum Arthropoda; class Insecta; order Diptera; family Empididae; genus Empis; species Empis stercorea. Next base: position 38,254,649 of record OX457086.1, on the reverse strand, counting down.
AAGAAAATGATGCCCCAGATGCGGCATCTTTTAGAAATACTCTATTGCAAAACGTATAAATATTTTTGATAAAAAAAAAACCATTAAAAATTTCAAATCAAAAATAACATTTTATTTGTTTTATTTCACAACAGATGTAATTAATGATAATAATTTTACTGCTCGAAGACGTAAATTAAAAAAACAATTAATCAGAATCAGATTCAGTAATTATCAATACATTTACATCAATTTCGGGATAATCTTGCTTTACAACTTGTCCGAATACACCCATCAACGCGCTCATTTGTCTGCTTAATTTTTTGTCCCGTTTAATTATGTGGGCCTCAAATTCAGTTAATTTGGATTTCTTATTAGTACTTGAACCAGATCCAGATGTTGAAGGTGTTGACGTTATGAGTGGAGAAGTGTAAATGTCGGTTGATATTGAACAATTACTTTCATCAATTGTTGTCAAATTATCCTCTTCAAAATTTATCGGTGGTATATTAGCTGGAGATGATATTGCACCTGAAGTGCTACTAATTAAAAACGGGGGGTGGTAATTATCCTTATTGGATGCATATTTATGTAAAATGTCATAAAATGGCCAATCTTTTTTTTCGGTTTTATCTTCAGGAGCATCATCACCTGCTCCTTCCCCAGTGTTAAGAACCAATAAACTCTGCAATAAAAACAAGAAAACAAAAGTTAAATTTTATAAACTAAATAATATGGTATAATAACTTTGTATTTTTTAAGTTGTCCATTCCATTGTTGTTTGCAATTTATATAAGTTTTGCCCTCTCCAAGTTCATTCGAAGCTGCAACTATTCTAATTAGATATTTATTTATTTAATGTTGAAGTTTTATTACCATTTTAAATTAAAATTATGTATATCTTACCTCCATCCTTCATTTTGATTTGCATTTTTCGATATAAACAATTCGTTGTGTTTTATTCGGCATTTAATTAATTCCATTTTTTCTGCAAAACTCCCTAATAAAACAATGGGATACATTTAATAAAATAACGACGTATGTATATATATAAAAGTATATTAAAGTGTAATAGTTACATGTAACGTATGGTTTATCCACTTTCCTTTTTTTAATTTCCATAATAATTTTTTTTTCACAAATAATCAAATTACCAGATACAAATTTGTTATTAAATTTGAATTTCAATGAAAAATAATTCAAATCAAAAATTTAACTAAAGTGTCAAAATTTATACTAGGTCCAGAGCAGATAAAATTTCGGCGCCTTCTTGTGGTGAATAAAACTTTCAAAAATTTTAATTTTACTGTCATAATTTTAATTTTTAACCAATTTTTAACCAATTCACACACAGCCTAAGAAATAAATATAATCTATTACATAAATTTAAATAAATAAATTTTTCTCATAAAACAAATTGCAACTTAAACAAATATTTTATATTAAATAAGATTTCATTTTTAACTGTAAATTGTAAATTAGTTGATCAAGACAATAAACAACATTTAAAAAAACCTAAAAACAAATAGTTGTTTTTTATAATTGGCGCAGTCAAAAAGGGTTTATTACTTGCATCTAACGTAGAAAACAAGTCATATCCTAACTTAGAACGCTTAGATAAAATCTAAAAATTAGATAAATCTTAAACGGTGGTATCAATCGGGAAACACCAATAATTTAAAATAAAAAAAAAACTATTAAAAACAATAAAATAAATTATTCTTTTATTTTTTTTTTTGCGATTTATCAATATTCATCTTGAAAAGTGATAATCTACAACAAAAAAATAAACAAGTACATTTTATTGCAGTTTTTTTTTCACTTTAAGAAGATAAACCATAAAATTAGTGACCAAATAACTAAAAAAAAAAAAATCCATTAAAAAAAAATTAATTTAATCTGGTGAAATTAATTTATAAACATAATATTTTTGAGAACTCGATTTGTGAAATTCATCTCGAAAATTGCTTATCAAATTTTAACAGTAAAATTAATTTCTAATTTCTAATTTCTAATTAAGGAAAAAATAAACTCTGGTGAAATTAATTTATAAACATAATATTTTTGAGAACTCGATTTGTAAAATTTATCGCGAAAATTGCTTATCAAACTTTAACAGTGAAATTAATTTCTAATTTCTAATTAAGAAAAAAATAGTAAATATAATAACAAAAAACTTAAAGTGTTAACAAAAACAAAAATAAACAGTGGAACAGTGAATGTTAAACTTTCGTTCGATTAAGATTATTTTTATACTACAATATAGCAATGTAAAAGTATATAGTACTGTAAGTACCTTTCACTTTCCTTATATATATATCCTAAAATTATTTCTCTAAACGAATTAAGACAATTTTTTTAAAACTAATTTAAACAAAATTTTTATATTGTGTATATTTTAAATAATTAAAATATAAATACAGTACCAATAATAAAGATTAATTTTATATAAATTATATAAGTTCATTATCTAAAATAAAATATTAATTACACAAATATATATATCCTATTAACTTTTGGACAATAAATATTTAATCAAAAAAATACAAGTTTTTAAAATGACTACGAATAATCTTACTACTCCTTCTTCACCTACTATACATACTTTTCCAACCTTTTTAACAGTACACGCCGAATCTATTCCTGAATTTGATGAGAATGAAAATTAGCTGTTTTTTTATTGAGAGCATAATAAATATAGTAAACCATTTTTATGATGACAAAAACCCTAATAATTACCAAAATTTACTAATTTATTGTACAATAATAAGTAAGCTAGAAGGTGCGGCTAGGGAAGTAGTAAATATAAAATTTTTATCCTTTATTTCCAAGAAATAAAGGATAAAAATTTTAGCGATCCTAGAAAAGAGACATGTCTTTCATTTGATCTGAATAACATTAAACAAAATTTTAATGAAACTCCACGACAATTTTATGACAGAGTTCGAAAACTTCTTAACACAATTTCTAATCATCTTGCTCTACATGAAACTAACACAGAAATTCGTAAATTTAAACAAAACATGTACAATCAACAAGCTCTTCAAGTATTTATAGCAGGGCTTCGTGATCCTATGGATTTATAGCACGCACAAAAGAACCAAAAACAATGCTAGACGCAATTAATTTGATTGAAAAAGAAGAAAATATTAAATACCTACAAAACTCACGTTCATATTCTAACTCGATTTCGAACCATTCTGCTAAAAAACATTTCAAACCACAAACTAATTATGGCCAAAATTTCAGACCTCAATTAAAAAATAACCAAATTCCACAATTTAACAATTCTGTTCCAAATCGCATGTCAGCCACAAATTCCCAACCCACCCAACGTTTCCCACCAAGTAACACAAATAATACTGCTTCAGTACCCAGTAATTCATATAAAAAATTTAATTCTAATGGCCAAACACATGTAAAACCAAATATTCTTGGAATACCAATAATAATCAAACCCAGGATAAACCAACTCCAATGAGCATTTCCACAAGAAATGCTACAGCAAGATACAACAATTATCAAACTCCAAACTATTCATCAGGACAACTTTTTGACTCAGAGCAAATAAGTTTAGTTGAAGAACCAGATTCCAATACTAATTTCGAAGAAAATACCAATGAACAAATGTATGAATATGAAGAATCTCAAATACTTGAACCAAATCAAAATTTTCAGTTGGACGAAACTTGGAACGAAAACGTAATTCTAATAAATACAAATCTAGATAAAAAGCACTTACCCTATTTGGAAACTAAAAACCCTCCTCTAAAATTATTGATCGACACAGGATCAACAAAATCTTTTCTAGATCCAGAAGTAATAGCAAAATACTTTGCACCATACAAAAACACACGATCCATTCATTGTTTCAACAACATTTGTTTCTTCTAAGCATGCCTTCTCAGTAACTATTCCTGCATCCAAGGAATTTAATGAAAATCAGGATTTAAATTTTTACGAATATAAATTCCACAATTGGTTTAATGGATTGATAGGAATTGATTTAATAAAATTACTTAATGTTAAATTAGATTTCTACAATTCAGAATTTATCACAAAAAAATCTAAAATATTATTTAAATATGTTGACAAAACCCCTAAAATATTGTTTGAAAAATTATTACCGGGACATACAGTTTCGAAAATTTCAGTACCTGTTAATATTCAATCTGGCGAAATTTTGGTACCACCCCAAGTAATTCAAAATTGTATTATACCAGAAACATTAACATTGTCGACTAATGGTTGGGCTAATGTTGAAATATATAATAATTCTGTTGATGATATAAATTTTACTATTCTATACCCTGTAAATGTAGAACATGCACATAATAATTTTGAATTCTATAATATAAATTTTAAAGAAAATACTGATTCAAAAAATAATACTGTAAACATATCAGATTTAATTAGGACAGACCATATGAACAATGAAGAAAAATCTGGCATATTGTCCGTATGCAAAAAATATTCTGATATTTTTCATACAGAAGAAAATTCACTTTTATTTACTAATACTATTAAACACAAAATTTTAACACATGACGAAAAACCAGTATACCAAAAAAGTCACAAAGATGAAGTAAGACAACAAATACAAAAAATGTTGAACCAAAAAATCATTAGGCCTAGTAATTCACCTTGGTCTTCTCCAATCTGGGTTGTACCTAAAAAACCGGACGCTTCTGGGAAAAAAAAATGGCGTATCGTTATAGACTACAGGAAATTAAACCAAAAAACTATAGAAGAAATTTAAAAATCCAATTGGACAAATCCGAATTCTTAAAAAAAGATACATCATATTTAGGACATATTATTACACCAAACGGGATTAAACCCAACCCTGATAAAATAAATTGTATTAGACAATTTCCTATACCTAAAACAAAAACAGGCATTAAAAGTTTCTTAGGACTACTAGGATACTACCGAAAATTTATCCCCAATTTTGCAAAAATTGCCAAACCCTTAACTCTTTGTTTGAAAATAGATTGAAAAATTTATATTTCCCCAGAATATGTTCAATGTTTTGAAACTTGTAAAGAAGTCCTGACAAATGAACCAATTTTAATATACCCCGACTTACATTCAATCTAACTACGGATGCAAGCCTATTTGCAATTGGTGCAGTCCTTTCGCAAGGACCAAAAGGACGAGATAAACCGGTCGCATATGCATCAAGAACATTGAGCGATACAGAACAAAATTATAGTACTATCGAAAGAGAACTTCTCGCTATAGTTTGGACTACAAAGTATTTTCGGCCATATTTATATGGAAAAAAAATTTAATCTACGCTGATTACAAGCCGCTTATAATACTTTTTTCTGTTAAAGATCATAATACAAGACTTATCCGCTGGAGACTCAAACTTGAAGAATACGATTATGAAATTATATATAAAAAAGAAAACCTAAATGCTAATACTGATGCATTATCTCGTGTAAAAATAAAATAAACGAACTTAATTTAAATGAAACTACTCAAGAAATAAATAATTAAAATGATATTATAGATAATACTTTATTAGACAATGAATCAATTATTGCCAATATAAGTGATACCGAATCTATTATCGAAGAAAACAGTAACTTTAAAGAAAATAGCAATAACAATAGTAATACTATACATAGCAATCATGAAAATCCAATATTTAGTATACCTATTTCTGAATCTCATGTTAATTGCTTTAGAAATCAAATTTTTATTAAATTAATTTTACATTCTCTAAGACTACCAAAAATTACTCGACTATATAATTATAAAATAAGATCCATATTTCAAATCACACGGGATAATTTTGAAAATGATATTATCAAAATTTTTAAACAATTAATACCTACAAAGAAAACATATGCAATTCACTTAGAAAATAAAGAATTACTACCAGAATTTTGCAGAACTCTAACAAGAACATTCAAACATGCAATTGCTACATTTCTATTATGCAATATAGTCTTAGAAGATGTCACAAATCTCGAAAAAAGAAACGAAATTATTAAAGCTTATCATGAAGACATAACGAATCATAGAAGAATTCTTGAAACCAAATCTGACATTAGTGAAATAAATTATTGGCCAAATATTAGAAACACAGTTAGTACTTTTATTAAAAATTGCAATTTATGTCAACAAATGAAGTATGACAGAAATCCACCTAAACAAAAATTCGAACTCACTCCAACTCCAAGCAAACCATTTGAAATCGTACATGTAGATACATTTACAATCAAAAATCAAAAATTTCTTACCTTAGTAGACTCATTTTCAAAATACGCTCAAGCGTATCCTCTAATAGGTTTAACCGCAATTCATATTGCTAAAGCTTTTATTACCTTTATGACTCATCATGGTATACCTAAATTACTGATAGTAGATAATGGAACTGAATTTAAAAACCAATTAATAAAAGAATTTCCAGCATTGCACAAAATAGATATCCACTACATAACTACATAACTACATTACATCCAAATTCGAATGGAATTATTGAAAGATTTTATTCGACATTAATTGAACATGTAAGAATTATCAATGAAACAAAAAAAGATGCTAGTATACTTGACCAGATGCCTTATGCAATACTGGGCTACAACCAATCTATACATTCTGTAACGAAGCAACGACCAATAGATATAATAAATGGTTATTTAGAACTAAGAAATCCCTTCAATATAGACATTAACACAAATTTCTACAGCAACTATATTAATCAACATAAAAACTTTAGAGAAGAACTTTATAAAAAACTCAAAGAACATATTTTATTACACAAAACAACTACTCTAGAAAAACGAAATTAAAATAGACATAACCCAATTACATATGAACCTGGTACCACAGCATATCATAAAACGAGAGCTCGCAATAAAATAAGACCACATCTTATAGAAGTCGACAATAATATTACAGTAAACACACCTAAAAATAAATATCACAAAAACAATTTGCGAAAACCACTATCTAATCAAAAAAATATTTTTTTTCAGGAACCTTCTCATTCTGACAATAATTAAATTGGTAACCTCAACTTATAATATTAAGATTACTAGCCTTGAAGCAAATCCAGGAATTCTGCCATTTAAACTAGGTGACGCGAAAATTAAAAGAACATATCATACATTTGTACATTATTTTGACCTCGAACCAATAGAAACTGAACTAATAAAAATAAACAATCAATACGAAATTATTAAATCTAACGGAGATACTTATAAAATTTCTAATCAAGTTACTGAATCTAATGGTGGAATAACCAACTACTTGCACAATTCAATAGATCTAGTATCATTTCAACTGCATAATGTAGAAAATAAATTAAAATCTCTTCATCCACATGTAAGATCTAAAAGAAGTCTTTTTGATGGCGTTGGTAGAGTATTAAAATTTGTTACTGGGAATTTAGACGACAAAGACGGTAAACATTTTGAACAAGCCATAGAAACCTTAAACAAAACTGAAACAACATAGCTAGCACACTTAATAAACAAATTTCCTTAAGCACAAAAGCAATAGAAGAATATAATAATATAGTAAATCGTATTCAGCAAAATGTAAAAAAGCTATCTCTTAAGGTTGACAACTATGATAAATAAAAAAATAACATAGATAAATTCATAATTATTAGAGATGCTCTCGATGAAATAAAGCTAATAGCTCAATTAATCATGCAGAAATTGATGGACATAGAAAATGCAATCACTTTCGCGAGATTAAAAATTTCTCATAGTAGCATATTCAAAACATAAGAATTTTATTGTCCAGGAAATGTGTAATACTTATTCAATTAAAGAATTAATGTTCGGAAATGAAATTAATAATTTATATAAATATTATGATATTTTAGAAATTGAATCGTTTTATTACAAAAACAAAATTGTCTTTTTAATTAATTTTCCTATAACATATCCAGAAACATTTTCCTATTATCATTTATATCCTGTTCCTAATAAAAATAACGCTATCCTTATCCCAACAAAACCTTATCTTATCATGGAAACCAAGCATTATCAGTACGACGATGGTGATTGTATAAATCTTCATCCATATTAGTGCAAGACTGGCAAGATACCTGTTTCAACTGAATTAAAGGAGAGTATGTCAGAAATTTTACAGTTAGATCATACTAATTTATCATTATGCAGCCCAATACCAGTGGTAATACGAGCCCTAACAACTATGTATTCGGACACTTATAATTTTTTTTCGTTATTTTTTTCAAACTTATATTTCTCCGGTTCTTTTGGAGCTATTATTATGTTTAAATATTCATTTTAATGGTTAGTCCCTCTACTCTACTATAATAATAAATAAAAAACAAAATAATTTTTAAATATTTTTAGTAAAAAAAATATATAAAACCAAAATAACTTCTTTTTTCATAAAAAAATCTTGACAATTTTTAGTTCGGACACCTATTCTTTCAGTAATTAATATTGAGTAACATCACCTTTTGCTGCAATTACTGCTTGCACTCTGTTTGGCATAGAATTAACGAGCTGTTGACACTCTTCAATTGTAATGGTACTCCAAATTTCTCTTATTGAATTATTCCGCAATTTTCTTTTCATAATTCCCCACATAGATTCTATTGGATTTAGATCTGGACTTGATGAAGGCCAGTCTAAAACATTAATTTTTATTTAATGCGCCATCCTGCTGAAATGTGAATTCACCCATAGTTGATAATTTATTTATTGACGGCAATAGATTTTCCTCGAGGATATTTATATATTTTTGGGCGTTTACAGTGCCATCGATGAACTGCAAATTTCCCGCACCTTTAGCAGAAAAACATCCCCAAACCATGACACTCGCAGGAAATTTTACTGTTCGTTTTAAACAATCTTTATGGTACGTCTCAGATTTTTTTCGAATAACTCTTTTTCTAGAGTCCCCAACACACACATCAAATTTAGATTCGTCGCTAAATATGATGGAGTTCCATTGCCTCTGAACCCAAAATCGCCTTTCCTTTGCCCATAATAAACGCTTTTTCTTTTGCAAAGTGGTTAATAGGGGTTTTTCTTTTGCCTATTGCAGTTTATTTTTTAATAATATTTTTAAAATTACTTGAAAACACCTTCACATTACCTTATAAAATCCATAATTCAATTTGTGAATCCATTTTCGTGTAGTTTCTCGAGAAACACGTTTTTCTATTTGGTTAGACCATTTTTCTGTTATATCTCGAACAGTACTTCTTCGATTTTTAATACAAATAGAAGCTAAAGCACGTGTATCTCGCTCTGTAAATGAAGATTTTCGACCACATTTTTTAGTAGTTTCCGTTGAATTTGTTAATTTAAACCTTTTAATAATATCAGACACAGTAGATTTTGGAATATTAACTTCTTTTGCTATTTGACGTATACTTTTACCTTGATTTGTTTTGTCAATAATTAATTTTCTTATTTCGTCACAAATTGCTTTGCCGCGAGCCATTTTCGAAATGAATAATGGCAAAAAAATTATTTTTGTGTTATTAAAATTTCTTTTATTATTCCTATTATTAGAATAACGGGATATATTAACTATATAGAAAGAGTACAAATTACAATATAATAGGGTGTCCGAACTAAAAATTGTCAAGATTTTTTTATGAAAAAATAAGTTATTTTGGTTTTATATATTTTTTTTACTAAAAATATTTAAAAATTATTTTGTTTTTTATTTATTATAATAGTAGAGGTACTAACCATTAAAATGAATATTTAAACATAATAATAGCTCCAAAAGAACCGGAGAAATATAAGTTTGAAAAAAATAACGAAAAAAAATTCTATGTGTCCGAATACATAGTTGTTAGGGCTCGTAAACGAGGAATTAGTCGAGCAAATATCAACTTCTTTTTATATTGGAATTTTCCCCAAAGCAACAAAAATAAAAATAAACTGTCACAATAGCCCTGTTTTTTTGTAGACGAGTACATTGTACAGCAAATTTTTACATTGAAAACAACAACAATTTGTTGGCAAAAAAATGAGAATTACAGTAGTTATTTATATATTGCAAATGAATTGTAATTGATAAATAGTTCATAATATGACATGTAGATGACTCTGTTGTCAATATTCCGTTTCATTTCATTTTATTTCATTTATTTCAAATACATTGGACCAAAAAGGCATAGCCTATGTTTTTTTTACATTAAAAAATGGCAATTTATTAAAGAAAAAAAGCAAGTTTTATATTTTTTAATGATATTTAATGATTTTTTTTTTACTTTTATAAAACTCAAAGTTAATGTGAGTTAAAAAAAATTATCAGCTGATAAATTCAATTGTGATTGAAATAAAAAAAATTGTCGCCTTATTTTCAGTGAATCGTTTTTTTTAAATTTTGCAATACAATATACCCGTCTACAAAAAAATAGGGCTAATATCGATTTCACTACCATAAAAGGATAATTTCTTTTTGATGTACCCAGTAACTGCAGCTTCGAAACTACAAAAGGCTTGTACATGAGCCAGGACAACCTTATAATTGGTAAACCACTACTGTTACCATCCATAACAACTTTTAAACTTCCAAATATAGACGCACCTCATATAATACTTGAAGATATTTCTTTAGATAAAATACAGCAAATTTATAATGAACAAAACACTATACGTAACGAAACAATAAAAAATATACCTAATAATTATCATTGGATACTTCCAAATAATGGAATTTCTATTTCAACATGGCTTTTGTCAGCAATAATAATTTTTATCAATTTACATCTATAAAACTAAACATTTTAAAAGAAATAACAAACCTGTAGTACAAGCACGTGAGATGATCCTAAATCCAATAGCTAATAACAATATCCATATCCAGGAAGATGAAGATGAATAAAGCCATTCGTCGTATGGCCTTCTCTGAGAGGGGAGGAGTTATATCAGCGTTGCTGATATATACAATATATATACATAAATAGTTTGCTCTCATAATTAATCCACAAATCATATACATAATATAATTAAATTCAGAATATATTTTTCCCATAACTAAATATGATCTAAGTTCTAAGATGTTCATATTACATAAATTTAAATACTTTCTATTCTTAATTTTTACTTTCCCACAATAATTGTCATTCTAAGAAATAAATATTAATATGATTTTAAATAAATAAATTTTTCTCATAAAACAAATTGCAACTTAAACAAATATTTTATATTAAATAAGATTTCATTTTTAACTGTAATACCCGGGACACACCAAAATTGAAAACCTAAGTTTTCGCGAAAACTAGATCTAAAAACTTTTATAGTGACACACCAAAAATGGAGCGCGATTTCGTTTTCGAATGTCAAATTATGAAAATTATTTATTAAAACAACTCTACGTAAAAACCAAAAAAATTTCGATTTTGTTTTTGATTTTTCTCAAAAATGGTTACTTTTGTATGGAAACTTAGCTATGCCTACTTCAAAAATACATATCTCCTTTTTTGTCATAGATGGCGCTAAAATAAATTTTCGTGAAAACCTTAAAAATTTGTAGGTTTCGTGTATTCAATTTATTCCTGAAAACTGTACTAAAACCTTATGAATTTCCATTTTTGAACTTTGAAAACACGAAAACTTAGTTTTCGGTCCGGTGTGTTTTTATGCAGAAAAATTATGCAGAAAAAATTATACTGGTTCAAATATTGGAATATCATAGCGGAGAAGACTGGATTTAATTGGCCAGAGCTGCCTTTACACGAAGATATTTGGAAAATACACATAGAGAAATCACTGTGTGGCTTAGAAATACACGAAAACAAAAAAATCTGCAAGATGCGCAAATGAGTTCCCATGGAGTGTATAGAAAATTAAACCACTTTATAGGTAATTCTTATTTCAATTATGTGAATAATATCAGATTAATAGCATGATGGACATTTAAGGCGAGAGCAGGATTGTTGGGACTTAATGCAAATTGGACTAGAGCAGTTAATCGTAGAAATTGTACACTTTGTAATTTACAATGTTATACATATAATAGGTAAATGTCTAATTTTGAGGTCGATTCGAAAAAAGCATTTTCAAAGAACGATACTCCAAGAAAATGAAGTCATTGTTATACTCAATGGGGAAACGGAAACCAACTGGAGTATTCTACTTAGATACATCAGTGATGCTTTTTGGTACAGGAAGGAATTGGTGGATGAGTTTAAATCATAATAATAGGAACTTAACTTAAAATTAGTTTAATTAGTTAGATTAAATAATAATTAGTATTAGTATATTAATTAGCCACGCAACTTCGCCAACACAGCTAGCACTAGCGAAACCGATTACGCAAGAATACCTAAAACAATTCATTCTCTTTCGATTCTATTGTAAACGTACGTAATTGATTGCTACCCTCTCTCTATTTTTTTTCTTGTATAACTCGAAGTCCATACAAAAATAAATATGACGTTTAATTCAATAGTTACTAGAATGTTCTAACCGCGTGTGTTAAAAAAACGAAGAATTTAAAATTATAATAATTGAAATTTTTGGTAAGTGTTATATAAAACTTACTGTTGTTTGATTATTGCACTGCTTGTTTCTTCTCTCTTTTTTCTTGTTTCTATTAAAAAATTAGTGCATGCATAGCATATAATTGAGCTTGATTACAAAACTATATCCTTTTATTGTACAATTTATGCATGTCAAAATCAAAAACTTTTAATTAATAATTAGTGCAATAATTAATTTCGCAAAATACATCCATTGATATTTTAAAAATGCATTAGAAATATATTTTCGAAATACATTCAAAATGCATTACCTTGCTAATACATTTGTAATATATTTTAAAAATGCATTAGAAATATATTTTCGAAATACATTAAAATTGCATTATTTAAATGCATTTTGAAAGCATTTGTCGTAATCATTTTTAGTTGATTTTAAGGGGAAATATATTTCGTAGGCGGACATCGTGATCGAAATCTCTTAGTAAAACGTGATATATAGAATGTATTCAGGCATGGCGTTGAATACATTCTGAATACATTCTAAATGCATTTAGTGCTACGTGGGAACGGACGACATTATGTCAAGTAAAACTTTTTTTAAAAAATAAACAACAATTTATTATTATTATTAATTATAAGTTGGTATAACAATAACTAGTTAACTAAATAAACAAAAAAACATTGTAAAAAAATTAACAAAAAAATGACACGCCGCAGAATTACGTTCCGGTAGTTTCATAATAATGAGTTATATAGACCCATTATTATATATCTGCTGTTAATACGTAGTATTATAGAAAATTTATTTCTTTCCTCCATATGATTTACCATAAATTTCGGTGAAAATTTAATTAAATCCATTAATTAATTTTTTTTAGTTATTCCTTACTGCCCCCTAGCGGAAAAAAAACGAACTGTGGGAAGTGTCGGATTTATTTTAATCTAGACCAGCTTTACTCTTCCCTTATTTATATATTATATTATATATTTATTTCCCTTCATATTTCGTAAATATTTATTGAGGAAGTTAAATTACTTTTTAAAAAAACAGTATAATTTCATGTTAGATGTGAAAGAGTATAATTTCATGTTAGACGTTCTCTAGCGGCATAAATGAAAATTATAACAAGTACGATTCTGTACTATATACTTACTAATAGTAACTACCCTGCAGATGTGGCGTCAGACCTAATTTTTGAGCTTATATAATCGAAATTTAAGAAAATTACTGACATCGCAGCCTACTCTTAAACTCCTTAATTACGCACGCTTGGCTTTAAATATTTTAAACTTTCTAACGGATTGTCTATCATAAGTTTACGTGAACATTTACTGATTTCTATGTAAAACATCACAAGGAACAGATGGACAGAAATGCGTTAACAAAAGCGATTTAAGAAAAACCCCTAAAAATCAAACAAATATATTTTGAAGGCCGATATGTCTCCAAATTCAACGAAAAAGTTTCGTTATTAAATCTAAATTTGATACTTAAATTCACATCACATTTTATAAGCATATTAAGAAGCATATTGCGTTCTTAATATTATATAAATACTATGTACATATATACATATATATTTACATAGTTTTTTTAGTTACATTTAAAGAATATTATATTTTAAAAATATGGAAACCATAACATAGAATCTGTATGTCACACATCTGGTTATTGATATGCAAACATATGAAAAATTTTTACGAGGGGAAACAAATAAAAACGTGTTCATCCTATTATATGAATAAAAACAATATACTCAAATTCTATACCATGGGGATTCAGATGGGCTGCTAACATTTCTTTATTGTTTAATAAATAATATGAGTTAATAAGTTAGTGGAAATTTAAGACCACATTCAAAATAAATAATGAATACGAATTTTACGTACATGTACATAATCAAATAATTATATATAATTGAATGAAAACAAAATTGAACTCACACAAATAAGAACTCCAATCAGAAAAAAGATTTGATTTATTTTTAATACATATAAAAAGGTGAAAATTATACTACATACAAAATTCCAATAAATAAATTGTGCAATTTAATAAATTTCATAAGGGTACATCGACTTATGTTTGGCACTAGCTGAGTTTTTTTATTCCTACTCTGTATGTACTATAAGAGTAGAGTATCTGTATGGTTGTTGTTGTAGCTACTCTACATAATTATCCAGTACAAAATGTAGAGTAAAGGGAAATGAACTGTCAATTATTAAATTTTAATATGGCAACTATAAATTTGACAAGAAGATACTTCATTTCGTATATTTGAATCTACGAATAAGAAATATATGGAAGGTGCATAAATGTTCCCTCTCTTTTTAACACATTAACATTTTAATTTATTGAAAAAATTGTTTATGAAGCCACGATTTCGATAGTTCTCTTTCTTTTCACCACCGAACTGTCAAATTAATAATATGAAAAATATTATAACAGCTGATTTTACATTTACAGGGCTGGCTTATTTTTTTAATTTTAAGAGTCTCAATATAAATTAAATATATTAACTAGCTGAACAAAATTACTCTGTTTTACTTTTCATTTGTATAATTATCGTTGCGCGACCTAAAATATTCCTTATGATGATCTTTACATGCATTTTTAAAAAAAAATATATTTTATCTCCTTAAAAATTGCTGCCCGAATTAAAAAAAACCTAGTTCGGCTCTTATTTGTGTTTTATTAATTTTGACAGTTCGGTGGTGAAAAGAAAGAGACTACTATATCCAGGCTGGCTTAAATTTTTATTAATTATACTCCTTCCATATATTCTAATTCGTTGATTTGAATATAGAAAATTTGATTTATAAAAAATATCAATAAAGTGGGCAAATTTTTTTCAATCAATTCTATATCATATTTTCTACTTGCACTACATCGTTTTTTTATTCCTTTTATATCAAGTAGTACAGAGTAGGAATAAAAAACTCAGCTACTATTGCATTATAAGTATTGGCCACATTATAAAAAGCATATAGGTAAGAGTATGTAGACATTATTAATGAAGGCGTTTCTATACTAGCTTTATTTCCTAGCTTCATTAGGTAGTTACCAAGAGTGTATTTGACCGCAAAAACTGGCAGCACAATATGCAAATGTCATCCGCTTCTGTTCACCCTTTGGTGGGAGTTCTTTGTGACAGAAAACAACTTTGTGAATTTTGTTACATACTTCAAACATTATAATTTAATAAAGTATATTACTATATAGTTTATAAATATATAAATTATATAATTATACAAGATTAACTCAACGACTTGATGTTCTTTTCGTCTCGTGTTATGAACCACCTTGAAATTTATCGTGATAACTGAAACCTTCTACACCAAAAAAAGTCAATTATATATAATTATTTATTAATTCTAAACAATAAAAAGTGAAAAAAAATATAAACTATTATCTTTGAATGGAATACCTAATAATTAGATACAGGCGAGAATTATTTAGTTAGAAGTTTTTTGTGTCAGCTTAGTGACTTACGCTTTTCCCTTAAAGTATTTCATAAGCAGTCTTGACAATTTTGAAAAATTGTTAACATAATAATAATTTCATTTTAATTTTAATTTAGACTTATATAAAAGGCGCAGCCGTCTTACTGATCCGTAGTTTTATAATTACGGGCTTTTTTAAAATTCAACT
The DNA here is from genome assembly GCA_949752835.1 of Empis stercorea. Classification (NCBI taxonomy): domain Eukaryota; kingdom Metazoa; phylum Arthropoda; class Insecta; order Diptera; family Empididae; genus Empis; species Empis stercorea. The sequence goes on along the minus strand of OX457086.1, from coordinate 38,238,576 downwards.
ATACTCTAAATTTATATCAACACAGAAATTAAAATTATAACTATGTGACTTTATACCACTACTTACTACCTGTCAGATGCGATATTTAACCTAATTTTTGGCTCTAATTGACAATTGGAAATCACATTTTAAAAATTAACATTTTATATATTTTAGTATTTGAAAAATTTGAAATACTAGAAACGAGATTCTAGAAATTTGAAATACTGTTACTGGCATCATATTCGACTCTTAAATACCTTTCCAACGAGTGATCAAACTTTATTTTCGGTGCACATTTACTATATAAAATTATATTTTTATTCGGAAAAAGATGTTTTGGAAAAATGCGAATAGCGCCAAACTTTTGATCAGAAGAAAGGCTACTATTGTTTAAATATAAAGTCTCAAGTGTTATGGCCAATTTTTTATTTAGGTTGCTAACCAGAATAAAACCATGTTTATTCATATTTCTACTGTTTAATTTTGTCATATCGAAATTGAGATAATATCAGAGAAAGTAATACACATGTATACATAAATTTTGTTTGTATAATTCTCAAAAAAAGGTCTTATAAAAAAATAAACAACCCTCGTGTACAATACAAGTGTGAGATATTCTAATATTAATTCAATTGTAATTCCCTCCTTGAATTTTGTTAATATTGTCCTCCTAATACTAATTAATAATTACCATTTTTGGAAAAATGGTACATTATCTTATATATGAAATACATCCAATAATGCTAGGCAATAATAAAAAGAAAATATCTTCAGAGACCCTAGATAAAATTATATTTTTGGTACATAAATCTAAAGCTTATGTATTAAGACTTTTGGATGTATTTTTTAAAGGACTTATTATTAAGCCTGAATTAAATAAAAGAAAAATATGAAAAACAAACCCCGGGTTTGTCAAAAACACATTTCCTCAAAATCGCCGCATGTAGAACTATGACCTATTTAAACAAAAGGAAATTCCCATATAGTATTTTTTAGAAAAAATATGAAATGATAAATATAGGAAAAAATGTGTCCCTGTTCGATTTAATTAATTTTTTTTTTCCCTTCCAAGGTTATTATTCCAGGAAAATATATATAATCATTTCATTTCAGTTTTCTCTAATTTTGCTTTTAATTGAACATAATGTGATATGAAATTAGGCCTAACCATAATGGACTTAATGAAAATTAAGAAAACTTAAGATGGCGTACGACTATATGAAAATACGCCAAATGACCGAAATAGACTTTACAAAAATTAGGGGGACTTTCGTTAACTTTTCAAAAATTTCGTTAACTTAATGATGTACGATTGCTATCGTACAAAATTTAAGGTCTAGTTTAAATGTACTTAACACAACTTTGAAACTTTGAAAAATTATATCAAATGTTTTTCAAAGTTTCAAAGTTTTGAAAAGTCTATTATAACTAAAACACGTATCAAATGTCAAATCTCAATAATTTAAAAAAAAGATTTAAACAAACACTTGGCAGCAAATGAAAATATGGCAAATAAAAATATAGAATCAGTAAATTATGAAGAATAATTAATAAATCTTATTCAAAATCAGAAAGAATTTTATGACAAAACTAACAAATTGTATATGCACAGAGTGCATAAAGACAATAATGGAAGGAAATATCAGAAGAAGAATGTGAAAAACCAAGAAGTTATACAAATTCATATTTTATTAAAAAATTAAAATGTTTTTATTTAAAGTTAGTGAATGCAAAAATAAATGGAAATTATTGAGAGAAAGATTTCTTAAGGAAGTTAAAAAAATTGGAAAATCTTCTGGTAGTAAAATGTAAGTTTCTTCATATATGGCTTTTTATGAAATTGACAATACAATACTATTATGTTTAGCACTAAAAGCAATGCGGAAGATGAAAGTGAAAATATTGACATAGCATAGATGAAAATGAAGATGAAGATTCTTGTTTTAATACTTCAGTAATGGATAGTTCAACGGATGCCAAACCTTCCAATAAAAAGCGAAAAATTTAGAAATTTTATCAGTAATTGTTGTTATTACAGTTGATAAGTGTTTAGAAAAATTATCAACTGTAATAACAACAATTACTGATAAACTGGGAGACGAAAATGAAGAACGCAGTACTGAAGAAAACGAAGATACTGCGTTCATGAACTCAGCTCTTTCACTTATGAAACCATTAAGTATTAAAGAAAAGGATCAATTACGTCAAAATTTCTTCCTTGATATCATGAAGGCCAGAGAAAACTTAAAATAAATTAACTCAACCTATACATTTGTATGGTTTCATAAGTGAAACAGAATCGACCGTCAAACATAAATTAAAATTGTGTATGGGCATATACACGATCAAATTCATTTTATTATAATTTATACATTTATTATTTATTTAAAATTAATCAATTTATAATTATAGAAATTGAACTTCAAGTTATAATTTACAGAATTTTTAATATTATGTATATCTTTTTGTAACGAATTAACTATATAGTGCTTACTGCTCTTTACAGTCTCTATAATTATAAGAAGTTTTCAAAAATGAGTTTAAAAGAATTAAATAAATATATTTTTTATAATAATTCATAACATATTTGATTTATTTTGAGACATAAAATTTTGAGACATATGAATATTAATAACTAATAATATAAAATTCTTAATTTAATACAAGTTTTATGAACATGTTTTGGTTAAAAATTGTGCAAGAACTGACACTCTGACAACAAGGTTGTACTGTGGGCGTGTGTTCAAAGACGTAATCGTTAATTATTTTTCAATGTTTATAACAGAATAAATAAGCTATCAAAAATGGATTGGCGTGTCAAGACAACATCTTTTCTGTCATTCTGGAAAAATTTGATGTGATGGTGCATTGCATAAACCTGGAAAAACCAATTTTTATAATTCTTTATATAAATAATAAATATATAAATTATATATAATAAATATATAAATGGAATTTAAAACACGTTTTATCTTACCATGTATTCTTGACTAATTTCTTTTTTTATTGCCAATGTAATGCACCTTCCTCATTGAAATAATTACACAAGTCTTCCCTTATTTGTATACTGCATTTTCGGGGCTGGGAAAACCAGTCAAAAACAAAAAGCCATTTCAGTCAAAAATAATTTCATACAAATTTTATGACTGAAATGCCTTTTCAAGATGATATTTCAGTAAAAAAAAGGCATTCCGGTCAAAAAAAGGTTGACTGAGTTGCCTTTTCTTTTTAACCAATTTTTTTATAAAAAATTATAAACAAATGAAGATATTTTCCCTTTTCCAGACGGTTTTGAGGTTTTGACTGCAATTCCTTTTCAGTTTTTTGATTGAATATCCTTCTTAAAAGGCAATTCTGTCAAAAATTATTTTGACACAGATGCCTTCTTATTTTTGACTGAAATTCCTTTTTTTGTTTGACTGGTTTTCCTGGAGAGCGTTGCCAGATTGCAAGATTAATCTTGTTTTGCAAGATTTTTCATCCATTGCAAGATTACAAGATTTTAACTAAAACCACAAGATTTTGCAAGATTTTAAATTAAATGATAATTTATTCAATTTATTTCCGAAATTTTTCAATGCATTAGTAATTTTTACTTTTAGCTTACTACATTTGCGTTAAAAAATAAATACTAATTCATATAAAAACTAAAAAATCACAATTCAGTTTCAGTAATTTACTTAAAAATTTAAATATGAACCGTATTTTTTAAAGTGGTATAAGTCCATTTTAAATTATTTATTTATTTATTATTTTTTCTTGTCAAAAAAGACAGCAAATTATTATATACAATTACATTTTACAATTTATACTTATACATAATACATATTACAAAAAAAAAATTACAAACATAATTTACATTATTTATTAAAAATTAATATACAATAATGAATTAATTTAAAAAAAGTAAAAAACAACTAATAAGTATTTAGTTGCATAAAAATTTCATTATTTTACCCTTAAAAGTATCGCGTGATAAATTAGCATCATATAAGTGGTAGAACTTATTGAAAGCTTTACCACATCGATTAAACGGTTCATTATTAGCATAGCTGGTATTGTGACTATGTTCAATCAAATATTTAGTATGTCTTAAACATCTAACATTAATATTTAATTGCATTTTAGAGCATAGATCTGGTGAACTGATATTTTTATGTAAAAGATCGTAAGCATAAAGAGCTTCAGCAAGAACTCGTCTATTATTTAAAGAGAGTAAATTAATTTCTCTTAGTCTTATTGAATAAGAAGGCAGAATGAAAGTATCTTCAAGTAGGTACCGCCGCCTTAAAGAAAATAAGAGAAATTGTTTTTGAATAGACTCAATTTTGTCTATATCACATTGGAAGTGTGGAGCCCAGACAATTTGGCAGTATTCTAGGATCGGTCTAACCAAGCTGCAGTAAATGCTTTTGGTGACAAAAGGATCGTCAAATTCTTTAGCTCTTCTCTTAACGAAACCTAAAACTCGTTTGCTCTGAAAACACACTTTGTCAATTTGGTGCTTAAAAGTAAGTTTTTTGTCAAAAAGTACTCCAAGATCTTTCACAACATCTTTATTTTCAATATTAATTAAGTTAATATTATAATTATATGTTGTGTTAGATTTTTTCCTACTAAAATTAATAGAGAAACATTTTTTAACATTAAGAAGCATTCCATTTTTTGAACACCAATTATTCAAAGTATTAAAACTATTTTGTAAAACCAAACAGTCAGTGTAATCTTTAATACACTTATATAGTTTTAGATCATCAGCATAAAACGAAAAATAGATATTAATGAATAATAACGATAAATCATTTAAGAATAATATAAATAGAAGTGGACCAATTTGGCTACCTTGGGGTACACCTGATCTGACATTTATGTGGCGGGATAAAAATTTGTTAAATTTGACAAATTGTGCTCTTGAAGAGAGATAAGATTTAATCCAATCCAAAACTGATCCTGACACACCATATTTTTCAAGTTTGAAAATTAATAGTTTGTGGTCAACTCTATCGAAAGCTTTACTGAAATCTGTGTAAATGGAGTCCACCTGAATACCTTTTTCCATGGATTGAAGAATGAAGCTAGCGTAGTCTGAAAGGTTTGTCACAGTAGATTTACCTTTGACAAAGCCATGTTGATGTTTGTTAATTATATCCTTAAAAAACATATATAATTTATCAGTTACTAATTTTTCAAATAACTTCGGGATACATGAAAGAATTGCGATACCACGATAGTTTTCAATGTTACACTTATCTCCGTTCTTGAAAATTGGGCAGAGATGAGAGCTTTTCCAGATGTTCGGAAAAACACCAGTTGCAAGAGAGCTATTGAAAATATCAAGTAAAGGAGACACTAAGGACTCAGCTGTGTATTTAACAAACATCGTTGGAATTTTATCTGGCCCCGTTGGTTTATTATGATCAAGTGATTTGAGTGCCGAGAGTAGTTCAGAATTGCCAATAGTAATTGAACTTATATTAGATATGATTTGACTAATATGGTCAAAATCGTTTGAATTAAAGTTCATTGGCTCACAATAAACTGATTCAAAAAATGATGCAAATTTATCACAGATCTTTATAGGATCTGAGAGAACTTCATTTTCATAAGCCATCATAGATGGAAAGTTAGTTACATTTCTTTTATAGTTAATGAATTTATAAAATTTTTTTGGATCACTTTTAATTGATGCACCTGTAAGAGAAACATACCTGCTATAGCATACTTTATCGTAATTGTCAAATTTCGATTTGTTTATTACAAATAAATCATAGTCATTGTCAATCTTAGATGCAATCCATTTACGATGTGATCTATTTTTTACATTTTTTAAATTAATTAAAGTTTTATCATACCATGGTGGATGATTACTTCTCGTCTTAATTCTTCTTGGTAAAAACATTTCAAAAACAGAATAAATTATTTTTAAGAAAAAATCTGTCTTATCATTAATATCATTACTACTACAATACCAGTTAATATTATTTTGCATGTAATCATTAATTTCTACATAGTTAGCATTTAAAAAGTCATAGCTTAAATAACTTTCTGTACAACTAAATAGTTGATTGTCTGAATAAAAGTTGCTTAAACATATAGTCTTATGAAATATACTAGTTTTATCTTTTATAAAAGATTCAGTCTGGTTTAAAATATAATTATCAATAACATTTGTAAAAACTAAATCTAGGACATTATTAAAATTGTTTTTTAAATTACATACTTGACTAAAACCTATTTCTGAAAAAAAGTCTACGATTATTGATTGTTGGGAAGTACATATGTTGGCAGGATCATATAGGAACTCATTGTCGTCCGATGGTACCCATTCCAAACCAGGTAGGTTAAAATCACCAAAAATCCATACATCATCAGAATTTGTAATACTAGTGCAGATCTCACGTAGACCAGATACACATTCTTGATAAATAATTTCATTAGAACCTTGATGAATGTAGCACCCACATATATATATTTTTTTTTCAGTTGTTACTATCTTCACCCATACCTGCTGTGACAAATTTAAGTTAAGTATGGTTTGGCCTAACTCAACTGAGAAACAAGAAAGTGAGTTGTGGACGGCAATAATTACTCCGCCACCTCTAATTTGTTTATTTTGTAGGTCACGATCACATCTGAAGACATTCCAATTAGGCCCAAATATTTCCGAATTTAGGTGTTCACTTTTTAGCCAGGTTTGAGTTAAAATTATAACATTATACTGTATACTTGCAGTAACCCTGAACACTTCGTTGATGTCACCTCTCATGCCAGACATATTTTGATAGAAAACTCGTAATTCTTTACGTGATAGCGAATCTTTGTGAAGCAATTTTTGGCTATTTACGTTTAAAGAATTGGTTTTATCTGAGTTTTTTCGAGAAGACATAGGCTTAAATTCTCTCACAATACATTCTCTACAAGCTATTATTTAAGAGAATCGAACCAAAAAAATCTGGTATACTAATTTTGAAATTTTGATATTTTAGATTATTTTTCTTATTATTCCATGGAATTACAGGATTACAAATAATATCGTATATATTAAAGTAGTTATTAATGAATTTAATTATGTTAGAACTAGAAACATTTGTATGCACATTTTTTATATAAAATTGTCTACGTTTACTGTTCAACTGATTAATACTGTTCAACTGATTAATATTATTTGAAATTGAATTTGAAATCGAATTTGAATTATTTTTCAGGCAGTAATTAAATACATCATTTTGTCCTATTGTATTAGCCTGCGATAATTGAGAAATGGAGTTCGGTGAATTAGGAGCAAGGCCGAAAATACCTAGATTGAGCTTCTCTTTGTCTCTGTAGGTATTCAATTCTTTTCGAAGCGACATGTCTCCGATAAGATTCTGAATCATCTGATACCATTGCAGATGAGTATCCAAAACTTTCATGATGTCTGTCAAAAAGACTTCTTAGTTGAGCTGGGTTTGATGGAAGACCTTCTTGCTGAATTAACATCATGATATTTAATTTAGTTTTCCCATCGATACATACAGACTTATCCTGATCATGGAGATAAGCTAAGAATAATCGTACATTTTCAAATATTCTACTTTCTTTAAGTCTTGAAAGTGCATAACTGCCATCGCCATGTTCGACCGAATTTTTAGTTAGCCTTATATGTGGTGGAATTAATGGATTAGTGAAGTTGGGCGACGGATGTGTTCTATCAGCATGATTAGAGGAAACAATTGCTGAAGGTCTGGCCATGGCTATTTGTGGTATGTCCCTCACACTGGTTAGAGGGTTTAGCGTTGGTCCCTGAACAAATCTTTGCAGGTTTTTAAACTTTTTAGAAAATGTTTTTCTGATATTATTCATGCTATAATGATTATTATTTTTATTTTTACTATTTTTAGTACTATTATTATTTTTATTGTTATTATTTTTAATATTTTTATTATTTGTATTATTATTATTATTATTATAATTATTACTATTATTATTATTATTATTATTACTATTATTATTATTATTATTATTAGTACTATTATTATTATTATTATTATTATTATTATTATTATTATTATTACTAATATTATTATTATTATTATTATTATTATTATTTCTAATATTATTATTATTATTGTTACTATTATTATTAATATTATTACCAGTATTATATTTTTTCTTATTTTTATTTTGTTGATTTTTAATGTTCCTATTACCATTATTATTATTGTTTTTGTTATTAGTATTATATTTTTTATTATTATTATTACTGTTATAAGTATAGTTATGGTCATTTTTATTACTTTTAAAACCATTTATTAGTGCACTGCGGTATGAAATTGGTGTAGAAATAGGTCTATAGAATTGCGGAAGTAAAGAAGAAGAATACTCTTGCGATATAAGTGGTAAAGTTTGTTGTAATTGTGGCCGCTGTAATATAAATTCACCATTCACAGAATACTCTTGCGATATAAGTGGTTGAAATTGAGGCCGCGATTTTTTAGACCTTACATTTTTTCTGTTCTTACTAATCATCTTATTATTTTTACTGTTCTTTTTATTTGTTTTAGTTTTCCATATCGTAGCAGTAGCATTGATACTGTGCCATACTGTATCATCTTTCAACAAAATTACTACTGCATGAGCAGGGACATCAACTTTAAAACTTGAAAATTTAACTTTAGGAATTTTAATATAACGTGGTGTTACACATTTGCAAATTACATCAGTGACGCCAAATTTTGTTTTGATGAAATTCGATAACCAATCATTATTGAAATTCCCAGCCGTCGCTTTTATGTACAGAGTGCACTGTTGCACTACATTTACTGTAGCATATACATGCGGTGGTACAGATTCATCCTTATTATGGTTGACAATGTTATTATTATTAATAATATCATTATTATTATTATTAGTGATATTATCATTAACATTGTTAGTAATGTTGTTAATGTCGTTTGTATTATTTTTATCTACCATTGTACTATTGTTATTAATGTTATCAATTTGCTTGTTAGCGTCACTATTATTATCATTATTAATATTATTATTGCTTACACTGTTGTTGATCTCATGGCAGATAGATAGCTGATTAATCATGTTATTGTATGTTGTTTTTGGTGAGCTTTCCTTATTTATTGACATGTATTTTAAATTTTTGACTTCGTCTACGATATCAACAAAGCTCAATTTAATTGCAGCAAGTTCATCGCCAATGGAGATTAATTGAGCCTTTAGTTTATCGTTATTATTTAATTGAAGTATAGTATTTAAAATCTTATCTGAATTTTCGGAGTTCACAGTGACATTTTTGTCAAGTAATGATTGAAATTTTATAGAATTGCTCTCTGACGAAATTTTAAGTTTTTTTAATAATGATAGTGTAGAGTCAAATTGAAAACTAAATTTTTTTGCCAATGAATCGCTAATTTTACTATCTAAATCTTTAATGGATTCCATATTAGCATATAATTTATCAAAATTTTTGAAGAATAAGCTAAAGTTGTCAGTTTGTGTCTTGAGCTTACCATCGATTTTATAAATCTGGGAGCTCATCTCGTCAACATGTTCCATTAACAAGTTAATGTTTTCCTCAGCCTTTGAACGTTTATTCTCATTATTACGTGCCATTGTTTTCAATGATTCAATTGTCTCCGAGAATGATTTTACTATATCATTGTTTGTTTTGATTCCAAGCATAACGTGAGATAGATTGAGTAATTTACATTCTTTGCAATAATACAAGAAAACATGTTTAAATTCTTTTATATATTTAATGCCAGGACGTGAAATACCAAGACACTGGGGACGAAATAGTTTTTTACAAATACCTTTGCATGCTACTAGATCAGAGATTGTTGTGTCATTAGGTTCAGTACAACAATTTTCGCTACTGCACTTATTCATTATAAAAGTTAATTTATTAAATTACAAGTTCAATGTATTAAATAAAATTATGTATATGAATTTCAAGTTCAATGTTATACAAATTCAAGTTCAATGTTATAGAAAAACCGACAAATTAGATCCTATTTCATATAATATTTAGTTCAATGATTTTAAGCACAAAATTATGTAAATAAAAAGCACAACAACCTGAATTATTTGTTAATTAATAAAAAGCAAACGTTTGCTTTTATATTTATTCAGAAATAAAATATTAAGAAATGCACAACTAAGTAGAAATTAATTACACAAAAGGTGAAAAAAAAAAATATTTGATTGCACAATTATTAATTAATTAAATTAATTTGCGGAGCCAACTAAAAACACGTCCGAACAGTTTGAATTCTTAAGTTGAGATGGCGATTGAATGGTTTGAAAAATATTGGTATATGTTCATACGCTTATTTTATGTTTTTTAAATAGTAAATTGACATAAGTTTATAATGTGATCATTTTTAGAGTAATTAGTTAAAAGAAATTTATATCTGATGATAATATATTTATATTATATCTCCATATATAAAATGGACTTATACCACTTTTTTTATACCAAAACGGTTCGTATTTAAATTTACGAATTACTTTATTTAATTTATATTGAAATGTGATTTTTAAGTAAATTACTGAAACTGAATTGCGATTTTTTACTTTTTATATGAATTAGTATTTATTTTTTGATTAATATTAAGTATTTTTAATTAATTTTATTAAAAATAATAAAAAAAATATGAATTCAAATGTGTAATGGTTTTTTTAATTAATTAATTGAAATTATATATATTAAGTTACATTATTTATTAGGGCATGAGTAATTCTCTGTGTATGTCTATACCTTTTCAACTTCAAATTGGAAATAAGCAATAACAAATTGGAAATAAGCAATATCAAATTGGAAATAAGCAATGTCAAATTGGAAATAAGCAATATCACAATTGACTAATCTGAATTACAATTGATACTTTCTGAATTATAATTGATACTTTCTGAATTACAATTGGAAAAGGTGTAGTACTAACTAGTACAAAAAAAATACTTTCCGATAATGCAATAAATGGCGCGCGCACTAAAATTCTTTCTAAGTTAGAGCTGTTAGATTAACTCTAACTTAGAGAATTTTTCGTTACAGAATTCCAAAATGCTCTAAAATTAAGTATGAAATGTCAAATGAAAAATCAAAAGTACGTATATCGCATTATTGAACCACAATGATGTCGTCTGTCGGCGCTGTATTTCAATTGATATTTGATATTTTCGCTCGTCGCTATGTTTTGACATTTTTTGAATTTATTTAAAAATTATTTTCCAGAGCACACTATAATGAAAATATAATTTTCCACAAATTAAATTATGATAATTGACAATTATTCGCGACGATCTAATGTGTTTAGGTAAGGGGCGACAACGACAGCGAATTCATCGCTGGCTAAAAACACGACGACAGGCGACAGCGACAACCACATATTTTGTTTGGCTCTTAAATCGTTAGAGAATCCCACTACAGGCTCCTACAGCGTTGCCAGATCATTTGGTTTGAAAATCTTGTAAATGACAACAACAAAAAATCTTGTTTTCCAATAGAAAATCTTTTTTTTTAATAATAACTAAATATAAAGAGGTATATTAAAGTAAAAATGAAACTATCGTATTAGCTGTCCTAAAAGCAAATGCGACTGATTTATTACTATACCTTTCAACTTCAAATTGGAAATAAGCAATATCAAATTGGAAATAAGCAAT
>OX457086.1:38150472-38226736 GCA_949752835.1 Empis stercorea | reverse complement strand
ATAAGCAATATCAAATTGGAAATAATCATTTTCAAATTGGAAATAATCATTTTCAAATTGGAAATAAACTTTAAAAATTGGAAATAAACATTAAACATTTTAAAATGAAAAGGTATAGCAAGCCGGGCACCATAAAACAATGTGTAAAGTTTTTCATTTGTTGTATTTTCGCCAAAAAGATAAAAGTTTTCTATTGTCGATATCTAATAATAATATTATTGCGCTTAAAATGCCGTATATTAAGAAAAGGGAAGCTGATAATATTAAAAAACAAATTTGTGCTTTGTATAACAATGGTGGGGATTGGAGAGCGCTCGCAAAAACATTAGGAGTGAAAACGACAACTTCGTATAGATGGGTTAATGGACAGAACGTGGCTGAAAAGCAACGAGGTGGGAATAGAAGAAGTAAAATCACAAACGAACATCGTAATTTTATGGAGCAATGCGTTGAACAAAATACAAGAATTACTTTAAAGCAATTGAAAGAGAAACTTATTCAGGCTTATCAGATTGATGTCTCCGTGGAATGTGTGCGCAAACATTTAGATGGTATGCTTTTTACACTCAAGGATATTCGAAGGGAACCTGAAAATGCAAATAATGAAATTAATAAGAGAAAAAGACATCAATATGTTGAACAACTGATTGCATATCAATCTGAAAATAGACCAATCATTTATATGGATGAAACGAACTTTAATCTTTTCGTATCAAGGACAAAGGGAAGATCGATAAAAGGAAGCCGTTGTAGTTATATTGCAGCAGGCTGTCGTGGCGCCAATATTCATATTATTGGATGCATAGGTAATGTGGGGCTTATTCATCACGAAGTAAGAAGAGGAGCATTTAAAACCCCGCAAGCTAAGGAGTTCATACGCAATTGTCTGAGAAATGCTCTAACCAAATATCAATCACCAGTCGTAATGGTAATTGACAATGCACCGTGTCATACATCTATTGAACATGTGTTTCTTGAAAGTGAATTTATAAATCATCGGTTATTAAGATTAGGCCCGTACAGTCCAATGTTAAACCCATTAGAACTTGCTTGGTCAGCTCTTAAGGCTTCTATAAAACGAGATCTAGCAACTGAAATGCCACAGATTTTAGAAGGTGAAAATAGAACAAATTTGACCCAAACTGAATTTCGCCTACAAAGGATTGAAAATATTATACAACGGAATGTACCAAATTTATCTGTTGCAAATTGTGCTAAATATGTTGCATATGTTCAAAAATTCATACCGGATGTTTTAAATTTGATTGATATCCTTTTTTAATTTATTATATTAATAAAGTTTTGATCATAAATATTGTTGTACCCCGTGTGTTTTTGTAACTTAAATGATTATTTCCAATTTTTAAAGTTTATTTCCAATTTTTAAAGTTTATTTCCAATTTGAAAATGATTATTTCCAATTTGAAAATGATTATTTCCAATTTGACATTGCTTATTTCCAATTTGACATTGCTTATTTCCAATTTGATATTGCTTATTTCCAATTTGATATTGCTTATTTCCAATTTGAAGTTGAAAAGGTATATTAATAAATCAGTCGCATTTGCTTTTAGGACAGCTAATACGATAGTTTCATTTTTACTTTAATATACCTCTTTATATTTAGTTATTATTAAAAAAAAAGATTTTCTATTGGAAAACAAGATTTTTTGTTGTCATTTACAAGATTTTCAAACCAAATGATCTGGCAACGCTGCTGGAGCCTGTAGTGGGATTCTCTAACGATTTAAGAGCCAAACAAAATATGTGGTTGTCGCTGTCGCCTGTCGTCGTGTTTTTAGCCAGCGATGAATTCGCTGTCGTTGTCGCCCCTTACCTAAACACATTAGATCGTCGCGAATAATTGTCAATTATCATAATTTAATTTGTGAAAATTATATTTTCATTATAGTGTGCTCTGGAAAATAATTTTTAAATAAATTCAAAAAATGTCAAAACATAGCGACGAGCGAAAATATCAAATATCAATTGAAATACAGCGCCGACAGACGACATCATTGTGGTTCAATAATGCGATATACGTACTTTTGATTTTTCATTTGACATTTCATACTTAATTTTAGAGCATTTTGGAATTCTGTAACGAAAAATTCTCTAAGTTAGAGTTAATCTAACAGCTCTAACTTAGAAAGAATTTTAGTGCGCGCGCCATTTATTGCATTATCGGAAAGTATTTTTTTTGTACTAGTTAGTACTACACCTTTTCCAATTGTAATTCAGAAAGTATCAATTATAATTCAGAAAGTATCAATTGTAATTCAGATTAGTCAATTGTAATTCAGAAAGTATCAATTGTAATTCAGTTTAGTCAACTGTAATTCAGAAAGTATCAAATGTAATTCAGATTAGTCAACTGTAATTTAGAAAGTATCAATTGTAATTCAGAAAGTATCAAATGTAATTCAGAAAGTATCAAATGTAATTCAGAAAGTATCAAATGTAATTCAGAAAGTATCAAATGTAATTCAGAAAGTATCAAATGTAATTCAGAAAGTATCAAATGTAATTCAGAACATTTTAACGTTATTTGAATTACAATTATGTACTTAATTTTACTTCATTATACAGAAAAAAGAGATAATTTTAAACATAGTAACCAAAAATATGTGTCATATTATATATTTAAAAATAATATTACTCTTTAATTAATTTGTTTTATTTCTTCTGATGAAAAGCTATGTAAATCATTTTTATTTCTTCTGAAAAATTAAATAATAAATAAATTAATAAATAATAAATAATAATAATATTTAATAATATTTAATATTTAATATTATTTAATAATATAATAATATTTTAATTAATAAATAATTAATTAATTGTTTGTTGAAATTATTTGATATATTAATGGAGTTTAAAGACAATTGTGTCATTTGCTGCACTGCAATGACACGAAATAAAATTATAATGTTGTTACCATGCAGACATCTGCTGCATAAAAAGTGTGAACAAGTCATGAACAATGTGCCGGATTCCACATGTCCAATATGCAGAGCTGTTATTACTGGAAATGAAAGTAAAGCACGAAAAAAGTATAAAAATAATAATAATGCTGATCAAGAAAGAATTGTTAATTGTGCCAATAAAGGTGATGATTGGGTTTCCTTGGCTGCGACGTTGGAAATCAAGTACAAGACCGCGTTTCATTGGATTCGATCAGGGCGTGACAAAATGTTAGCAAAATGAGGAATAAAACCTAGAATTTTGAATGAGGCACAAATTGATTCGCTTGTTTCATGGGTAGAAGAGGATTGCTGCAGTACTTTGCAGCAATTAGAACAAAAGATATTGACCACATTCAACATATCGATATCTGTGTCAACAGTAGGCAATTACCTAGAAGGCAGGCTCTTCACTACGAAGCAAGTTCATATTGAACCATGCACTATGAATTCAGACATAAATAAAAGGAAAAGAGCAGAATATGTTCAAAGTTTGAATAACTATATTCAACAAGGTAAACAGATTGTTTGGATAGATGAAACCAATTTCAATTTGTTTTGCCGCCGGACAAGGGGCCGTGCAGTAGCTGGTACCAGAGCAGTTCAACTCCTCCCAGCCGCACGAGGCCCTAACATCCATTTTATAGGAGCAATCTCTACTGCAGGAGTTGTGGCAATGGAGCGGAGAAGAGGTTCATTTACCGCCGAACTAGCAAATGCGTGGGTGACAAGACTGATGCAACACTGGCAAGACATTGGAAATGAACTTGAAGATTTGGTAATTATTTGCGACAACGCACCTTGTCATTCAAGGTTAGAAACAGCAATCAATGGGACCACGGCATCTTTGTTACGGCTAGGACCCTATTCTCCAATGCTTAATCCCATTGAGAATATTTGGTCAAAGGTGAAGGCTTACGCTAAAAATATTATTAGAATACCCATCGTTACAGGTACTGGTGTTATGGAACAAAGATTGGTATATTTGGAGGAGATCGTAGATCAAGCAAAGAACAGTGTAGCTTGTAGTGACTGTGCTCGTGCACTGTAATCGTAATATAAAGTAATATAATCGTGCAATGTAAAGTATGGGGCAAAAAAAGTGGAAGTACACGAAATTTCTTTTTGGTGTATAAATATATTTAATATCAAAGTTATTTTGGAAGGAGTATACGAGTATATATAATTTTTATTTAAATTTATTTAGAATGTCAATGAAGCAGACACTGAAGCAGACACTGTTTCAGTTTATAAAATGATGAATGATTATATGACAAAGAATGATGGTTTATTAACAGACACGAATTTAGAGGGTGTTGAAAAGGTCGAAAGTGCATTTCTAATGGAATCAACTTCAATTGAATATAATGTTGCCAGAAAATGTAATTTAACACAAATTGGTGGTTTACTTGATGAAAAAGAATATGGCATTGCAATGAGAAAAAAAATAAATATTTTGCTTTTAAAACAAAAACAAAATAAAAATCTATTACTCAAATATTATTTTTAACACATTTTAATTGTAATTTTTTCTTTTAACTGATTTGTTACATTTTTTAAATAAGAATTTGTATTTTTTATTCTATGTAATAATAACTCATAATGCATTAACAATTTGAAATACAATTCTTTTTTTTATATTATAAAAACGAATTTTAATGGTAATTGAATGTTTGTAAAGATTAAATAGATATTGTTCAATAACAGCATTTCGTATAAAAAATCGTATACAAATTTATAATTATTTTAGACTATGTAATGTTTTTTTAAATACATATTTAACATTATTTTTGAGTATTCTATTATTGATGCAAATTTTGTATTTTTATATAATTTAGTTGAAGATATTAAGAAATATTTATAATTACAAAATTTACACCTGTCTTTCCGTTAAATATTACAGTTAAATGTATTCGGATTGATAATGATAATGAAAATTAAACGACAATATGTAATTAAATTTTCACGTGGTGAATAACGATGACAAATTGTAACTGTTGAATCCATACCTTTAGTAGTATCATTTTTACCATCTGTATGTAATAAAACAGCAATTGGCATACCAAAATTTTTTGATCGTATGCCAATTATAATTTTGATTATTTGTTTTATTTAAATTATATTTCTGTTGTTGTTTGTATTATTGTTACCCTTGATTGTTTATTATTTGTGCTTTGTAAAAAAATAAGAAAATTTTTTGTAAGAAAATTATCCTCCTCACCGCAACACACATACTGTCGTCTCATTTATTACTACATACTAACATACATATTTCAATGGTAAGTTGTGTTATCTGCCGCAATCTCTAAAAACCTACCAAGTGATTTTTACCTAACATTCGCTAACTATGAAGTAAATTAACATCTTCTACGTTCCATACATGAAATTCCTGTTGTGGAAATTGCTGCAATTCGACGAATGTCGAAATGTTCTGAATTACATTTGATACTTTCTGAATTACATTTGATACTTTCTGAATTACATTTGATACTTTCTGAATTACAATTGATACTTTCTGAATTACAGTTGACTAATCTGAATTACAGTTGACTAAACTGAATTACAATTGATACTTTCTGAATTACAGTTGACTAATCTGAATTACATTTGATACTTTCTGAATTACAGTTGACTAAACTGAATTACAATTGATACTTTCTGAATTACAGTTGACTAATCTGAATTACAATTGATACTTTCTGAATTACAGTTGACTAATCTGAATTACAATTGATACTTTCTGAATTACAATTTACTAATCTGAATTACAATTGACGCTTTATGAATTACAACTGGAAAAGGTGTAGTTCCTTTCTAACTTAGAATGAAAGGAATAACTTAGAATGAAAGGTTCCTTTCTAACTTAGAATGAAAGAGCTCCTTTCTAACTTAGAATGAAAGAGCTCAATTCACTAACGAATTTTGACTCTAACTTAGAGTGTGATTTTACTCACTATTGATTCTTTTGTGAGAATTGTATTTGAAAAGATTAAGTTGATAATTTTAAATATTTAATGTTTATTTTTCAAAATACATAAGTATATATAATATAATATATAAATATATATATAATATATAAATATATATATAATATATATATAAGTATATATATATATATTTATTTTAATAGGTGTAATATACAGTTTTTTAATTTGATTTAATAAATATCAATATTTTATTTCGGGATATTAAAACAACTCAATTATATGGAACCTTAACAAAGAGGTTCCATATAAACAAATATGTTCGTGAGCATCTTTAAAAAAAAAAATGCCCTCGACATTTTAAAATTATTATAATTTTTTGTTATTGTTGTCAATCTTTCAAACGCTTGCTTAATAATAAATTAATATGACAGACAACTACTGTAAATTCATAAAATTACAAAAAAATCTAGTACTTCTCTCTAAATCTATTACTTGGAATTACAGAATACCAAATTTCTCATGTGTTGTAAATTATTTTGCACTTCTTTTCTCCAAGTGCCTTCACAGACAACATCATTGTCATCATATGTATCAGCAAAGTTTTGTGGTATATAAGTTAACTACAGCAACATTTTAATTCATATCGGCTTCAATTTCATAAGTAACATAATTCCTTTCAACATATTTTTAATAAATCTAAAATTATTCCCACACAATAAATTTATTCTTATCTAAACGTTCTCATGATTTTTCTGCTGACATTGCGGCATGTGCAAGTAGAATAATTATTATTGAGCATAATTGTTTTTCCACTTAAGCTTTGTAATTAGTGTTTAAGATTTATAATTTTAGTCTTTAATCAGAATTCAATAAAAGTGGAACTATCCACTAGTAAAAATACAAATTTGTTCGTTTTATTAAAAATATAAAATTAACTGGCGCCCGAGCAGGGACCCTTGATGATAAAGTGTTAAAAGTCCAATATTAAAAAGAAACATTTATAATTTTCAAAAAAAAATTTTGCCGCCTAACCGGTTGCAAAAGAAAGACTACAACAAGTGTTTAATTGATTCAATTAAAGATTCACTGAGATGCTCGTTAGTAATCTTTTTATTCTAATGTAAGTCATCAGTTCTCAACTAAATATTAAAAAAATTAGATAAATATTAAATAAAGTTAAAATTAAATAAAAATTAGAGATTTTTGTTAATTAAAAAAAAGGAAAATTTATAAAAAGGGAAGTTTTTCTGAAAATAATTGTGAAAATATTTTTAATGAAATAAGACTTAAATTTTTATTACAATCTATGAGAATTAAATAATTATATGTATTGCAAACTAAACCAAGAATAAATAAAGTGAAATTATAAATAAATCAATAAGAAATTGGCTTACAAGTTATTAGCAATTTTATTTTAGTATAAAGGAAAAGGAAGTTTTATAATTTGAGTTAAATTTTCAAAAATTATTTTTGCTATAACTAAAATAGTAAACTATACAAAATTATTTAAAAAAAAAAATAAATAAATATTAAACTGAGGAAAAAGTTATTGTACGATATTAGTAAAAAATAAAAATAATTTAAATTAAAATACTGGTTAAATATAAATAAATAAATTAATTATCGAAATTATAGAATATTTAAGAAAGATCATATTTTCATTAAAACCAATTGATAAATACGATTCATTGAATTGCCATTTTTTTTTTTTTGTTAATTGTTATTATCAAGTAAAAACAATATTTAATAAAAATGTCGCAACAAGATAATAATTTAATAGGACCACCCGTATTAAATTTCGGAAATGGTAGTGCTGAAAATAGAAATACTTTTAACTTAACCGAATTAACAGAGCTTATAACTCGAGTAGTGCGTACGGAAACAGAAACACTTTTTAATAACATAAATAACCCTCAAAATGAAATCAATAACCATATAGATCAAACTGTTAATACGGGAGAAAGTTTACCTGACGTAGTCAAAAGTTTAAGGGAATACCTGACGTAGTCAAAAGTTTAAGGGAATTTTCGGGTCAACCAGGAGAATTTAGCTCCTGGAAGAAAAGTGTCGATAGAATTTTAAATATTTATGAAAGTTTAAATGGAACGTCGAAATACTACGGTATACTTAGTGTCATACGTAATAAAATTACTGGTAGTGCAGATACCGCACTAGAATCATATAATACCCCACTAAATTGGGAAAAAATTTCTAAATGCCTCACCTTGCATTATGCAGATAAAAGGGATTTAGGTACATTGGGGTACCAAATGACTACATTAGTGCAAGGAAATAAAACAATTTCAGATTTTTATCAAGCCGTGTATCATCACCTTTCATTAATTATTAATAAACTTCATTCTATGGAACTAAGTAATGATTTGCTCAATGTAATGACACAATCATATCGTGATAGGGCATTAGATACCTTTGTGAGAGGCTTAAAAGGGGATCTTCCTCGGCTTCTTAGCATGAAAGAACCGGTAGATTTACCGCAAGCTCTCCATTTATGTCTTAAGCTACAAAATGTTGACTATCGTGTGTTACATAGTCATGCAGGGTTTCGTAAAATACCACACCAAGCAGCACTTCCTATTCGACCAAACAGAAATAGAGTTCCCAATCAAATTTCTCATTCAAATTCCGCACCTAGATTTAATTTCGACCAAAATAATCGAGCACCTACAAAAATAATTATTCAAGACCCTTTCAAAATACGCAACATTCTCGAACATTCAATAATCCTCACTTTATCCGTACTCAACCTCAGTACAAATCTGAACCTATGGAAATAGATCCATCCCTAAATACTCGTGCTGGAACTTCTCAAAGTAGGCCACGAGAAACACAACATAATAGAGACAAAAGACCTCTTTCTAGACAAACTCAACAGCCTGGTAAATTTCAAAGAATCTATAATACA
This sequence comes from Empis stercorea, assembly GCA_949752835.1. Classification (NCBI taxonomy): domain Eukaryota; kingdom Metazoa; phylum Arthropoda; class Insecta; order Diptera; family Empididae; genus Empis; species Empis stercorea. The sequence goes on along the minus strand of OX457086.1, from coordinate 38,217,923 downwards.
GAAGTAGTAACTAATGAGCACCAAGCTAACAAAACTGAATTGGAAAAATACGAAAAAGAAATAAATAAGCAAGACAAAATTGTAATCAAACCTTAATTAATTACATTAATTCTCAACGTGATCCACATTTCTCAGAAAAAAAAGAATTAGATAACATTCATTTTTAGACTAAATAGCTCTTCGCTGCCCTACCTTGAAGATACAGCGAAGAGCGATGAAATATTAAAATTTCTTATTGACACAGGTTCTAATAAAAACTATATAAATCCTCGGCTTATTAAAAATCATATTTTAAACGAAAAAGAATTTTATGCCAATTCTGTAGCAGCAAATATCAAAATTACACATCATGCATTCGTTAATTTGTTTGGATCTAAAATTGAAAAATTAAAGTTCTTTATATTACCTGGTCTTATTTCTTTTGACGGTTTAATTGGTAACGACAGTTTAAAACATTTAGGAGCTGCAATTTATACAAAAGAAAATTTTAAGACTATTCAACCCGATATCATAATTCCACTAAAACAACAAATTTCCGAATCGGTCAACACTATTGATATTAAAACTTCTCACATGAATCTAAGAGAAAAACAAAACTTAGGAAATATTATAAAAGAATGTCCTAATTTATTTTCTGAACCAGATGAAAAATTAACGTACACTTCCACCGTTAAAGGAGAAATCCGTACTTCATCTGATGAACCAGTTTATTCAAAATCCTATCCGTATCCCATATGTTTAAAAAATGAAATTGAAATGCAAATAAATAAATTGCTCGAAGATGGCATTATCAGGCCTTCGAAATCTCCCTTCAATTCCCCTGTGTGGATTGTTCCGAAAAAAATGGACGCGTCAGGCGAGAAAAGGTATAGAATGGTTATAGATTATAATTAAATACAATAAATTTTTCACAGTACTAGATCTTAAAAGTGGCTTCCATCAGATTCCATTAAAAGAATCCGATATCGAAAAACCTGCATTTCCTATTAATAATGGAAAATACGAGTTTACATGGTTACCCTTCGGGCTAAAAAATATCCCCTCTATATTCCAACGTACATTGGATGACATTCTTAGAAACCATATAGGAAAATATATTACGTCTACATAGACGATATCATCATATTTGGTAAAGATGAAAATAAACACTTCGAAAATCTGAAAATGGTGTTCAAAACGTTAGAAGCAGCCAATATGAAAATACAACTCGATAAATGCGAGTTTTTGCAAAATGAAGTCGAATTTCTAGGTTTTTTAATTTCTAAGGATGGTATCACAACTAATCCAAAAAAAGTTCAAGCAATATGCAATTTAGCGGTTCCAAAAACTCTTAAAGAACTCGGATCTTTTCTCGGAATGTCAGGATATTATCGCCGTTTCATTCATGACTACGCAAAATTGGCAAAACCTCTGACATCCCTTTTAGGGGAAGATGGACGCGTATCCAAACATATTTCAAAAAATAAATGTATTATTTTAAAAAATGATGCAATCGAAGCATTCAAAAAAATTCAAAACATATTAATTTCTAAAGAAGTTGTACTTTCTCATCCCGATTTTAAAACTGATTTCGAACTCACTACTGATGCTTCTAACTACGCCATTGGCGCAGTCCTTTCTCAAAATAATAGACACAATCACATTTTTATCAAGAACCTTAAATAAAACAGAAGAATATTACGCCACAAATGAAAAAGAAATGCTCGCAATTATTTGGGCATTAAATTCTCTTAGAAATTTCTTATACGGATCTAGAAAAAGTTAAAATATTCAGTGACCATCAACCTCTTACATACGCATTGAGTAATAAAAATACCAATAGTAAAATGAAACGTTGGAAAGCTATTCTTGAAGAGTACAATTACGAATTGAAATATAAACCTGGTAGAACAAATATCGTAGCTGATACTTTATCTAGACTTCCACAAACTACTTTATTAAATTCATCAACCATAACACAACATAGTGCTGATAGTTCATCACATAATTTAATTCCTTCTTCAGAATCCCCTTTTAATGTTTTTCGAAATCAGATAATTTAAAAAAAAGAAGACAATGCTAGTTATCAAATACAAAATCCTTTTGCAAATTATAAAAGACACATAATAATTCAACCAGAATATTCAGAAACAGATATAATAAATATTTTTAATCGATATCTTAATCCATCTACCATAAACGGTATAATGACGGAAGAATCAATAATGGGAAAAATTCAAAAAATGTATCCAATACATTTCAGAAATTTCAAGATCAGATACACACAAAAATTTTGTAGAAGATGTAACAAATGAAATTAAACAGGACGAAGTAATACTAAATATCCATCGTAGAGCTCATCGGAATTCACAAGAAAATAGATTACAGGTTTTAGAAAAATATTATTTTCCCAAAATGAATAGGAAAATTAATTACTTGATTAGGCGTTGTACAGTTTGCAAAGAAAACAAATATGAAAGGCATCCTAATAATTTAATCCTTAATCCTACACCAATCCCAACTTACCCAGGTCAAATTCTTCACATTGACATTTATTCTACGGAAAGCAGGCTTGTGCTAACGGCAATCGACAAATTTACAAAATTTGCTCAAGCGAAATTAATCGATTCTAGATCCATTGAGGACATTAAAGAACCACTACGAAATATATTGAAAAATCCCTTAATTCTGCTTCTATAAAGTCCTTGATGGAGGACGAATTAAAAATAAAAGTTTATACAACTCCACCATATAAAAGTGAAGTTAATGGACAAATTAAACGCTTCCATTCTACCTTATCAGAAATAATGAGATGTTTAAAAGCAGAAGACATTACGCGAACATTTCAAGAACTTCTTGAACGTTCTATCAATGAATATAATTTTACGATTCACTCTACCACAGGAAAAAAACCTGTCGAGTTATTTTACGGTAGAACTCCAAATATAACCCCTGAAAATTTTGAAAAAAATCGGTTAAATAATATAGAAAAATTAAAAGAAAAACAACAATCAGACATAAAATACCATAATAAAAAAAGAAAACCAATAAAAAATTACTATATCGGACAAATAATCTATGTAAAACATAACAAACGAATAGGATCTAAGCTAACAGTTAGGTATAAAAAAGAAATAGTTCAAGAGAATAAAAATACTGTAATTATAACACAATTAGGAAAAACAGTTCACAAAAGTAATATTAGGAATTGACCAAAAATTATTTTTTATTTCAGGTGTACAATTTGCATTACTAGGAGCGAAGTTCAAATATTGGACTACTCTAATTCGCAAATAATTGCTATAAGCATAGGCGAAGCAAGAGTGCGGGAGGGAAACTTCAAATTAATTCATATAATAGAACTAGAAAAATATCAAAATTTTATATCCGAAACAGATTCAATAGTTAGAAGAGAAATTACTCAAACACACCCTTTATTTTTTTACCTTGATCATGAGCTGATTCAGATTCAGGATTTTTTAAACAATTTAAAACTTCATAAAATTAAGAGATCACTAGATTTTATTGGTACTACATGGAAATGGATTGCTGGTAATCCAGACCATGAAGACTACCAAATTATAACGGATAAAATAAATAATGTTTTGCAGAATAACAATAGACAGGTAATAATTAATCAATTGTATAATGATAGGATAAATAATATCACTAAAGTAAATAATGAAATTTTAAATTTAATAAAAAAAACGGCTCAGTTATTGATCAATTAGCATTAATCATACAATACCAACTAAAACTAATTAAAGAAGAATTAATAAATGTACGATATGCTATTCATTGGGCAAAATCAGGAATTATAAATACAATGATGTTGTCAAAATCAGAAATAAAAATGGCAACTGATATTTTAGATAGAGAAACTTCCCTACAGTACACCAGAAGAAGCTTTAGATTTGGCTAATATTAAAATAATTACAAATAGTTCGATTCTTTTCTATATTGTCAATATTCCCATAACAACTGAAAAATTTTATGAAAAATTGTTAATAAAACCAATTAAGAGAAATAATGTAATTAACGAAATTGTTTATAATAATATTTTAAAAAGTAAAGATCAAATGTTTGCTATTAAAAAAGATTGTAAAACCTTTAACTCATTATCCATTTGTAATCAAAATGATATTTTTGATATCAGCAATTCTACTTGCATACCAAATCTTTTGCGCAGCCTAAATTCTACATGTAATAAAATAAATAATCAGCACATACCAACCATAGACGAAATAGCAGAAGGAATATTGTTACTTAATCAATTCAATGGTACCGTAAATTTTGATAACGTTTCACACCATCTCAATGGAATATTGTTGATAAAATTTCATAACGCAACAATTAATGTTCAAGACAGATCATTTATCTCAAAGGAATTAACAACATTTCAAGCTCTACCGCCTATTCTACAACTAACCCCACATGAGAATCAGTATCGTGAACTTCTATCATTGGAAATGATGAAGGAGATCCAAATTAATAATACCGTTCAAATCGATTTGTTGCACACAGAAAAATTAACCCATCAAGCAGTTACTTATGGATTAGTATCAGTACTATTAATCCTACTGATTACCATGTGCATATTTAAATTAAAAAGCAGGAAAAACTATAAAAATAAATATTGAAAAACCTAACATAGTTGAAAATACTACAGAAGAAATACCTATAGAAATGACCGAAATGAAAACAAAAGATTCACAACAAGAAACATTCACCTTTCCAAAACAGAATTTTACACAAAATTTTATTTCAAAAACAATACCACCTACAATAGCATCCAGATCTAAATTTTACGAAGTATAATTTTCTTTAATCCTACAAATGAGGACATTAGTATTTAAAGGGGGAAGAGTTAACTACAGCAACATTTTAATTCATATCGGCTTCAATTTCATAAGTAACATAATTCCTTTCAACATATTTTTAATAAATCTAAAATTATTCCCACACAATAATTTTATTATTATCTAAACGTTCTCATGATTTTTCTGCTGACATTGCGGCATGTGCAAGTAGAATAATTATTATTAAGCATAATTGTTATTCCACTTAAGCTTTGTAATTAGTGTTTAAGATTTATAATTTTAGTCTTTAATCAGAATTCAATAAAAGTGGAACTATCCACTAGTAAAAATACAAATTTGTTCGTTTTATTAAAAATATAAAATTAACTTATATTCTTTATCTTTAAACAGTCGATCGTTGATTACCAAGAAATTGTGCAAAGCAATTGTTCCCAGTACAATACGTTCTACATTTTCGGGAAGCATATAAATTGTTGTTAATAAAATTCGCCAACGTGCAACAAGTATGCCGAAACAATTCTCAATCATACGACGTGCTCTTGATAATCTTTTATTAAAAATTTGCTTCTCCTTTGGCAAATATCTCCCAGGATATGGTCGCATTATATTTTCACTCAATGGAATAGCAGCGTCTCCCACGAAATAATGTGGTATAAACCTTTCGTAATTTAAAATTTTAGCCGGAGCTGGCAGAGTTATTGTTTTATTTAATATTCTGCTCCCAAAGCTACTAAGTCTGAAAATACCTTTTTAAAAAACAGGTAATGTGTATTAATACTATGAAATATAACCTGCAAACAGGAAAACTTACCTGAATCACTTTGACTTTCGTAAGCCCCTACATCAACATGTGTGAAACTATATGTAGCATCACAAGCTGCGAGCAAAACTATACTAAATATTTTGTTATACCAAAATTATTCGCTGCCCTTTGGAGGGTCTTTGATGGCTATATGCTTACCGTCTATTGCACCGATACAATTCGGCATATTCCAAATTTATTGCTTATTTCTTTAAGCTCTTCCATAATAGGTTCCGACACATCAATAGGTGCCAATACCATCCATAAGACATCGCACACTTCAAGGATAATTTTTCTGAGGGTGGTTTTACCAAGCTTCCAGCTCCATGCAATACTTTGTATAGTTACTCCTTGTGACAAATATCTGAAACAAACACCATTAAGGTTAGGGCTAGTTGACAATTTGGAGAAATTGAACTTCTAATTGAATTTTTTCCCAAAGATTCTGAAATTTTTTTCCAAAGATTCTAATTGAATTTTTTTCCAAATATTCTGAAATGCATAAAACATAACTGCATGGAAAACAACTTTAATGACAACAGAAAGTCATATCAAAGAATATATAATAATAAAGAAGTCGCATCTGAATTTGTATACCCTTTTTTTGAATTTTTTTCCATGGCCTGTGCGGGTTCTCAAACTGAAAATAAAATTCTCTTTTTATTCTCAGTGAAAAAAAATTCATTTTTTTCAAGTTTGAAAATTTTTTACATTTTAAAAATTAAATTTAAATACATATATGTATTTATGCTTTTTTAATATTTTGTGCATAGACAAAACCAACACTACTAAAAAGCCCTGTTGTACGCATACATCGAAACCGCGAGAGTAGTCAGAAGTCAAAAATTTGCTAATGTCAAATTTAATGGCGGCATAAATAGACGCGCGGAAAATAAATAATTAAAAGTGATATTTTATGCTAATTAATAAGAGATTTTTATTAAAAAGTAGTGTAAATTATAGTTTAATAATTGTAGATTTGTTTTTATTAAAAAAAATTGTGCGATTATTTGATTTACATAGTTTATTTTTGTGATAAAAATTTAGTGCAAATTTCATAAACAAGAAATAAAATTTCTTATTGGAATATCTCAATATTTATAAATATTAAGTTGTTATATTTATTTGTTATTTAATTTATAGTTAATAATTAGTGTGCTAAAGGCAATTTAATATAAACTAAGTGCGCAAATTTCGTGCAATTTTTTGATTTTTGAAGTTAAATAATGCCGCGACATTGTGTGGTACCTTATTGCAAGTCCAATTATTTTTCGTCAGAACCATCGATTCCATCTTTTCCTAAAGATCAGGATTTAAAAGATAAGTAGACAGGCGCTATTTACAGAAGTGACTGGCAGCCAACCAAATGTTCTGCTGTTTGTGCGATTCATTTTCGAGAAGAAGATTATATAAAACAATAAAACAATGAAAATAATAAATTTAATTTTTCAATTTTTCCAAATTACTAAATACACCTATACTAAATACACCTATAGACGCGATCCGTCAGAGAAAATTCACAAAATTAAATATTTTATTAGAAAAAAGGTCTGATGATATTTTTGCATCTAACATTACTAAAGATTACAGTATTTTTAAAAATAATTTTAAACAAAAAATCAATTTTCAAAATTATCTTCTTTTCGAAAATGAGAAAAATGTGTATTTGTTTTACTCGAAAATAGCGACGAATATTTAAAATGCAATATTTCTGTCCGAATTAGTATTAATAAATAGTTAGTAGTAAATGTTATTTTACATGGATCCGAAGTTCCATATAATGAATTGCAATGGATTTTACCAAATAATAGTAAAAAATTAACTTTATGGTCACAAATTAAAAATTTACTCGCGAGATACAGAAATATTGAGCAAACGAAATTTGAAAACCGCGAAATTTTATATTTAAAAAAGCACAAAACTGTCAAAACGATTTTTCTCACTAGATATTTAGATATTTTAAAAAATCAAGTAGAATTATTAAATATATTTACCCAAATTACTACAAACCAAAAATAAATTTTTTAATGACTTTGTATATTTTTTCATGTGAAACTGCTGGACGTATATGTTATGCAGTTGCAGTGTGCTCCAGGGGACGTATATGTTGTGCAGGAGTATTTTTTATAATTATATTATTTTGAATTTATTAATATTTAATTTCAGATACAGGTAACAATACGCATTTTTGTGCCAATTGGTGAATTTGTATCTTATCAATAGACATTATTGATGTAAAAACACTATCTGATGGTACAAAATATAAATCACAAAATATCAAAATATATCAATTATATGTAATTAATTTTTTAAATAAAATAATTAATTATAAAAAATTATAAATTTCGTTTCATTATCACTAAAAACATAATTTTTATCAAAGAAAAAATTATATGTCATATTGAATTCTCTGACTACCTTTTGGTATGTATGTGTTAGTGCACAGACTTTCTTCAGGGCTTTTTAGTAGTGTTGGTTTTGGCATAGATAATAAATATATTTGAGAAATATGAAAAAAAATATATATATATAAATATATAATATATATGATATATATATTGCATATATATATATATATATATATATATATATATATATATATATATATATATATATATATATATGAATATATATATAAATTTTCGTTAAATATATACATATATGCCTTTATATATCTTTTTATATCAATCCAATATATAAATTCCTATATATAATGTATATATATGTGCGGGCAGCTGTATATATATATATATTTATATATGTAATGCACCCATATATTATATTATGTATTATATACATACATATATGCTATATATGTTTGCGTATATATATAATTAATTAAATTTTTAGCATTTAGATTAATTCACTTAATATTGCCCCAATTTGCAAGGCGTTAATTCTCGCCTGAATACCTTTTGTTATTTTGAGTCACACAATATTTTTAAAGAGATTTCAGAATAATATGTAATGTATAGCATATAATGAGAGAGCGGGTTCCAATGTTATGACCCACGAACAGAAAGTGAAAAATTCGCATTTGTTCTACATGCGAGTTCTTTATTATTATATATTCTTTGGTCATATCTTTCATTATTCATTCTAGTGTGAATGAAAAATTCCCCAGAGTCCAACTGCTTCATACGTAAAAATGTTACTCTGAAGTAACCATCACCATTTCTAGTTTTATTGATTAATCGCACAGAACATGATCGCTTTCTTTTATTTTTCAATAAATTGTCCAGTTCATCCACTTTTTTTAAACAATGTAGCACTTTTTTTAAACTGTTTAATAAATTTTTTATTTTTAGCAATTTATTTTTATTTTTAAATAAAACATGTTTGGTCGTCATTTTTATTATTTTAAAACGTCAAATTGCCAGATTGCTAAAGTTTCAAATTTTTTTTCGGTCTGGAGCGCACCACCAAAAGTATAGAAAATTCAACGAAAAGTTTTAAAAAGTTAACGAAATTTGTAAGAAGTATATTATAATCGTTTGTAAGGGCTCTAGTACAATCGCCCAGGTGTCAAATTTTTTCTTTAAGTCTTTAAGTCTATTATAATTCCCACTTTAAGAAAAATTAAGAGAATTGTTTTGCTGAAATAAAATCCATGGCATCCATGATGAAAATAAAAAAACACATAGTTTTGCTGAAATAAAATCCATGGCATCCATGATGAAAATAAAAAAACTCATAATTTATTTTACGTTTGTTACTTTCAAACTTTGATATTTGTGAAATATGTTTTCTTAATTTTTCATAAGTTCATTATAGCCAAAAGGGATTTGACAGCGAATTTCGATAAATAGCAAAGCTAGTGTTGAAAAGTGTCATGGTAATTTATGTATACTTTTTAAAATTTTATTTTATTTTGACATATTTTCAATTTTTTTATATGGCACTGAGCTCACTCATACCACTAGTTATGCATAAAACATAACTGCATGGAAAACAACTTTAAGAGTGGAGGATCGTTGGAAAAAAGCACCAATCGTGATGTCACGCATAAACAATGTATTCCAGTAGAAAATAATTAGGTATTTCTTTCAAAGTTACTTTATATTTTTGTTTTGTATGCAAAAAATTATTTAAAGATATGTAAAAAAGTGATTTTACTAATTGTTTTTGTTTTTAAAATTTTATTTATTTTATTTTATAACCAAATCTAGCTAATAGGGAAAATTTTTTTCTAATTAGATATTTTTCTCCAAATGTTTCTCCAAAATTATAATTATATGTATTTATATCATTTTCTGTTGACTTACATTTTCTTTCACTTTTTACACTTTCTTCACTTTTTATATGGAACTCGTTAAAAAGTTATAAAAAGTGTAGGTAAAAAAATTGATTTACAAAACAATTTTTTATGATTCATTTTTGACATATTTTTTCTACGACAAAAAAAAACAAATTATGGTCTCCTGAAAAAAAAAAAAAATTATGGTCCCCTGAAATTTACAAAAACAATTTATGGAAGAAGGAAATATATTTTAGGGTCTTTTCAGCACATATCCGACCAATTTGGTAGAAATGTGAATATTAGTTTCACTCTGTATATCCGTGTGTCCGTCTGTCCGTCCGTCCGTTTACACAAACTTATGCATCTATTAAGATGGAGTATCAAAATTTTGACAATAGATAGATAGTAATAAAATAATAGATCCAGTAGAACAAAATTTTCTACTATATTTTTCCCCTCTGAGTTATTCCGCCTTCACTTTCGGAAATTACCAATATTAAACATCTAAAAGAAAAAAATTAAAATAAGAAAAAAAAGAAAAAATATAAAACAAAAGAAAAAAAAAAGAAAAAAAGAGAAAAAAAAGATAAAGAAAATAACTTTAAAACCAATAAAAAATTTTGAAGTCTGTAAAAGCTACAAGATTGTAAAATTTTTTATCATTTTTATAAAATTAAAAAAATTATATAATATTTAATTCATTGTTGTTTAAAACTAAAGTTATCTTCATATAACTATTTTATTTTTTTTAACACCCTGTATTTCTCAAACACCTTATTATCTGTAATTTATGTACCAAAGAGATATCAAAAAAATAACTGGAGTCTCTAAAGGAATCGTATCGGTATCTGAAACTCTGCTGAACCTATTTTTCAAAAATTATTTTTTTAATTATTTTTTGTTAGTTTTAATTTTTTAAAGCAAAAGCCAAAGAAGAAAAATAAAAATAAGAATATATATATTTATAAATAAAATAGATAAATTAAACATAATAAATTCAGTAATAAAACAAATATGAAAGTAAGAATTTTAAATTTTGATGTTTCCAGCAAGTTTGATTAAAAGTTAAATTAATTTCACAATTAAAAGTTAATTGTTTGACTCATTTTTCAAGTTCAATTTTTCAGTAGAGATCACAAAGAAAAAATAATATTTGAAATTTAAATATGTTACATAAATATATATAATATAACATACATCATATTAGTAACATATTTAATTTTGGAGGGGTGACATAACGCCCATGGACATAAGGTCCTGTTGTGGAATAAAAACACCGTCTTTGTAATAAACGATAACTAATTGTTTGTACCATAAAATATTTGCTTTTCGCATTGCGTAACAAGAACAATATTTATTCAAATATAAAATATTGTTCTAGTTAAATTTGTATTATTAAATTGTGTCAATAATTTAATAATGCTTAGTGCGCAATTTTGTCGACTATGCAATTTTGGGCATGAAAACAAACAATTAATAATAATTAATATTGAGTGCAATTACTCAATATAATTATGTTATTAATAAAACAAAGTTCGTTTACATTTTTATGTAAACAAAGGCCGGCAAATTAATATTTGCCTATAAATACGTTGGTTTTTTGGTAATTCAGAGAGTCGAAATTTATTCAGCTTACAGTTAACAGCTTTCAAAACAGAAAGTTTTGTACAAGGCTAATTTGTTAACATAAGTTCTGAATAAATAAATTAAAGACTTGAAAAAGGGAAATCTTGAGTTTAATTTAAATAATTAAAAGATTTACGCTCCTTCAATATTTATGTAATATATATATAATACTGGCGAAGGCCAAATATTTATATTATATAAAATATTATAAAACAGTCCAGTGACTTTATGTCTACTTCAAGATGTCTTTTTTAAAAGACATAACGTCAATTGACTTTATGTACTAATAAAAAAAGACTTCGTGTCCTTTTCCAAAATATTAATTAACAGATGTAGCATGCCCATACAAAAATTTGGTGCCAAGACAAATAGCTCTTCCTTAAGGGTCGAGGAGCGTCAGAAAAAAGCCCGAATCGTGACGTCACGGCATACCATTGTTTTTTCAAGAGCTTTTATATTTTTCGGGTGTATGCGTTTGTAATACATTATTTGATGTGTTTATAGGAATGCAAATATATATATTATATAAAATATTATAAAACAGTCCAGTGACTGTCCAGTTATAGGAATGCGGCGTTGCCATATAATGTATATGTTATTAGATATGTGTGATGACAAAATTATCCAACAAATTTTGATTTTTGGAAACGAGTTGATAATAATCTATACTATATATTACTGGTTAGATGTAATATATCTATTATTGCTTGACCAGATATTGATGGGTAACGTTATTCATTTTACAGGATTTATTGAATTTACAATTATTTTATATAATATACATCTATATGTAATTATAATATATATAATTTTATTTGTTTATATATTATATATGTATATATGATATAAAATAATTGTAAATTCTTTAAAGGAAAAGTAAAATGAATTACGTTACCCATCAATATCTGATCAGATATATTGGGGGTTATTCTTTTTTTTAATGACATATCAATATAAGTATATTATCCTGGATGAAATGATGAATGGCAGATATTATCTGGGATTTTCTCTGGCACCCTTGGATGGATTACGCTCATATTTGGTAAACACTTTCAAATTATTGGTCTGGATGAAATTATGAATAGCCATATTTTCATCTGGTACCTCTGGATAGATTGGGCTGGTATTTGGTAAACACATTCATTATAGTGTTCTATAGTTAATGAAGCTAGTGCTCCTCCATTAGCTCTACTTGGAAGATGGTTATATGATGAAAACGTTATTTCTGATATTTTGTGGGATATAATGGAGGAGCACTGGCATAGTTAATTATGGAACACTATAATGATTGTGTTTAACAAATATCAGCCCAATCCATCCAGAGGTACCAGAGAAATGGTCCACTATCAGGTGCAGGGACAAGTAAATGGGGGGGGGGGGGGGGGGGTGTTGGAATTAAAAAAGTAAAACACCTATTCGTGAAATTAGTATATTCTTGATATGTTATAAAAATTTCGTGGAAAATGTTAACTGTTTTTGTATAAAATGGGCAAAACAATTCCTCTATAAAACAGGAAAGTGCGCTCCTCGAGCCTTAACCGACAAAAAGCTTTTGTCTTAACCGACAAGTATCTTGCTTAAGTTTTGAATCTTAACCGACGGCCATACACAGGAATATTTAAGAAAAAGCTTTTCGTTAGTCAAAATTATACTACTCATAATATAATATAGGACAAAAATAATACGAAGAAAATGTTCAATACACAAAAAAATGTGTATAACAAAATACACATGTATTTATTATATTATGTGTCACTGTTTCTAACATTCTAATATTTCTAATTTAAAGAATTTCATTTTCAGCTTTTCATAGTACCTATATAGATATTTCAGGGACATGTTAGTTTTTTATTTTAAGCTGTATTTTTTTTAAAAGAACTGTCTTGTCGGTTAAAGGGTTTTATAGAAAACCCAAAGACGAGACAATTAAATTTTTAGCACACAAATCAATCAATACAAAAATATTAAATGTCGCTTAATACATTCTTGCGGGAAGGCATCGATATGATACCCTTTTCATATGCGCAACCCGCATTGATTTGTGTGCTAAAAATTTAATTGTCTCGTCTTTGAGTTTTCCATGAAACCACATTTAGCCGACAAGACAGTTATTTAAAAAAAATACACCTTAAAATAAGAAACTACCATGACACTAAAATATCTATATATTATGAAAAGCCAAAAATTGAAAATTAAATTCTTGAAATTTGTAATATTAGAAATATTAGAATATTATAAATAGTGACGCATAATATAATAAAGACATACATATTTGTGAATTTTGTTATACACATTTTTGTATGTATTGAACATTTTCTTCGTATTTTTTTTTGCTATATTATATATATGAGTAATATAATTTTTGACTAAAAAAAAAGTTATTTCTAAAATATTCCTGTGTGTATATCCGTCGGTTAAGACTCAAAGCCAATTTAGAATATTGTCGATTAATAAAAAAGCTTTTTGTCTGTTAATAAAAAAAATTTTTTTTGTTTAGGTTTTAAAAGAGCCGAATTCATTATACAGTTAAATATTCCCAAATATTTTCAAAATTTATTAAAATATATCATTGGACTTTATGTTCCTTTAACAACAACACTTCATGTCCATGGGCGTTATGTCACCTCTACTTAATTTTATTTACAAATAATATTACCTTCAAGAAAATTACACTAAAACTTTATATAGAATATAAATTCTTGCAAGATACAAAAATATACACCAAAAAATATAAAAAGCCACTCGAAATTTTTTTATTTTAGGGAACATAAAGACCTGTAAACTAAAGCCCGATTTACACTGAAGACATTATTGTCTTCAGAAGAGTATGTCTTGTGAAGACAGAATTAACCGCAAGACAAAAAAAATTGTTGCGTTCACACTATGGATAGAGATGATATTTTTGAAATTTTGTCACACATGTCTTCTGGAAGACACAATCGATGACAGATCTTGAAGACATTGCGTTCAGACTATGATGACAGCACACAATGTCATCAAATATGTCTTTTCAAAAATGAAATTTTTGTGCTGTGGTCGTTCAGAGTGCAGACATAAATAGAGAAAACACTAGCAGTGGCAGATGAGTACGAAAATTAGGTTAGGTAAAATAAATGAATATATAGTTCAGTCGTAAATTGTATTTCGCCATGAATATACGAGCTGCTGCTGGGATAGGTGTCGTATTATTGTTGGAAGAGGAAGAAGAAGAACAAAGGCAAAAACGACGCGAGTTACGTTATCTAACATAACCCATAATAAGGAAAATGCGACTTGTGTTGATAATAAAGAAACTAATGATTTAATGAATAAAATCAACATAAGAATTTAAGATGCTTAAAATGCATTAATATGCATTTTGTTATATTTAAAATTAAAAATACAAAATCTTTATTTAAATGATTATCTCAAATTTTTAAAATTTACTTTAATTAATATTTAATCAATAAATAAAAGGGTAAAATAATCATTTCAATTATAAAAGTATTTACAATTGAAATGATGATCTTACACAAATTGAAATATAATAATGTAATTTGAGAAATTAATATTTAAACGGAAATGATCATATATGTGGGATCGTAAGTGCAAATGTCGTCCCAAAAATAAATAAAAATATGAACGAATTTAATTCACAATTTTGTATTTAATTTTTATTTAATCCTAGAAATTTTGGTAACTATAATTTTAGATTTGAGTTTGATAATTTTAATAAGTCTTCTATAATTTTGCTCTTTTTTAATTTTGATAGGTTTCATCTATAATTTTCCTCTTTTATAATTTTTGATTTTAATAGATGTTGATCGACTCGTGGCTGGCTTGAGAAGAAGGAAATCGAGTTCTTCTTACCGGGAAAAGTTTTTCTCTTACAGCTGTGAATTGAAGTTGGTTACGCATTTTTAGCCGATAGCCAACCCTTCAGGTGATATAATAGTTATGAGATGGCGATCGCCTGTACTGCCATCTCACACGGCCATCCTTAGTCTTCGTCGGACCCCGATGAATCCTCGGGTATCCATGGCTTCATCATATCTGCTGCTGACGTCGTTCTGATGGGACCCTCTCCATCATAGGCGCCGTAGCGTAAAAGCTCGTATCGGTCGTTTCCTTGAACCGCCGTAACCTCGTATGGACCCAAGTACTTGCGTTTCACTTTTGATCCGCGCACGCATTGCGTCCTCCTTATGGCTACCTTCTCTCCCACGGCGTATTCTAAGGCTCGCTTCCTTTTCCGGTTGTACGTCGTTCGTTGCTCCTCTTGTGCCTGTAGAATGTTGATTTTTTTCGATTTCCTTTTTTCGAACTCGATTTCCTTCTTCTCAAGCCAGCCACGAGTCGATCAACATCTATTAAAATCAATGTCTTCAATGACGACCAACTCATCTCGGTCGTCATTGAAGATTTTGATTGCTTCTTCTTCTAAAACTTTTAAAACACCATTTAAACATTTACCTTTTTTCATGTGGACTCCGAATAGGACTTCAAATGGTGCGAACCCAGTACTTCTTTGAAATGTCGCATTGATGCACATTTGAACCTGCTCCACATATTTAAACCATTTTGTGGGGTCATCTAGGCTTAACTTCACCAGTGTGGGTAGAATTATCTGGTGAACTCTTTCCACTTGACCGTTGCCTCTCGGAACGCCAGTGGTTATGTGGTGCAATTCAGTATTTTCTTCTTGGCAATACTTTTTAAATTCATCCGACGTGAACGCCGTGCCTCTGTCATAAACCATTTTCGCCGGGTTTCCAAATGCTGACTTCTGAACATTGAGTTTGTTTATGGTTTCCTGGCTACTCAATGTTTTTGTTGGATAGATCCAGACGAATTTGGAAAAGCTGTCCACGACGACCAGGACATACCGGTAGCTCTTCGCCGTTTCGTCCAGTGGTCCTAGGTGATCCAGGTGGTATACGCTTAGAGGAGTATCCCCCTTTGGAATGGGATTCAGCAGTCCCTCTCCTTTTCCACTTTTCTTGGACACTAGTATGCATCTAACGCAGCACCGTATGCAGTGCTTGGCCAGTTTCTCTAAATTTGGAATAAAAAATCTTTTTTAATAATATCTGATACCTTTTTTATTCCGAAGTGCACCGTGGCGATTAATTTCTTCTGTAAATTTGAAGGAACCACCATAACCTTCCTTCTACCAGTTTTACTAATATGCCATTCTCGACGCCATAGTCTTCGAACGGGCCCGTCTCAAGTATTTTTTTATAGCGCGTAACCGGGGATCATCATCGTGACCGTTACGGAGGTTCGTCGACATGCTATCCGTGATTAAGTTGACTGGGTAGCGACTTAACGCGTCGACATGTCGCATTCGCGTGCCGGAACGATGTTCGGTAGTGAATTCATATTCCCGCAGTTCCATGGCCCATCGCTTCACCCTATTTGGGCTGTCCTCTTTTGTCAATGTTCTCTGCAGCGCTGCGCAATCGGTCACAATTTTAAATTTTACCCCGAGTAGGTAGTGTCGTAGTTTTTTTTAGCGCGTAGACTACCGCTAGGGTCTCCAATTCGAAGGAATGGTACTTGCGCTCTGCGTCCGATGCCTTTTTGCTGTAGTATTGTACTGGGTGGAACTTTTCCGCTTGGTTGAACCGTTGCAGTAAAATGGCACCAAAGCCTTCTTGACTGCCATCCGTGTGCACCTCCATCTCTGCCGTGTGGTCATAGAATCTCAATGTTGGACTGGTTGTTATGTCCTCTTTCAATTTCTCGAACGCACTGGTGCATTTTCCGTCAAAATGGAAAGGAACGTTCTTCCTCAATAATTGTGTGAGCGGTGTCGCTATTATTGAATACAGCGGCACGAATTGTCTGAAGTATCCAGTTAACCCCAGGAAGCTTTGTATGTCTTTTACCCTTTTGGGTTCCTTGAACTTTGAGACGGCTTCCGTATTGTGGTCTTTTTTTCCAATTAAATTCCAGGCCATTTTTCTGCGCGACATCAAACACCATCTTTAATTTTTCCAGGTTTTCTTTTTCGTCTTTTGATGGTACCAATATGTCGTCCATATAGGCCCGTATTATCCCCTTCCGAAGAAGTTCGAAACACGTCTTGTACGAATCGGCAAAATTTGTTCGGCGCGGACGATAATCCAAATGGAGTCTTCCGAAATTCATACTGCCCGTTGTGCGTCACGACCGCGGTATATTTCCGACTCTCGTGGTGAACCGGCACGTGGAAAAACCCGTTTTTTAAATCTAGTGTCGAAAAAAAGCGACTCCCGGCTAGGTTGCTCAGTTGGTCCGATATTAGTGGCAAAGGAAATCGGTCCTTCAATAGTTTTCTATTCAGTTTTCTGTAGTCCACGCAGACTCTGTAGTCCCCTGACTTTTTCCGCACCACCACCACCGGACTAGCGTACTCCGAGTCACTCGGCTGTATAATTTCCTCTTCTAACCACTCGATCACTTGCTTGTTTACGACGTTCATCTCCAACGGCGCTAGTCTTCTTGGTTTCGACGCCATTGGTTCATCGTCGGTCAATATTATTTTTGTTTGTATGCGTGATCCTTCGGTCTTTTCCGGGCGATAGTTTGCCATCATTTGTTTGATTTCGTGTTGGAAAGGCTTCGGCACTTCGGCGCATGCGTCGGCCAACTCATCGCTGGAGTATTACACCTGAAACACTGTGTCGCAATTATTTTCATCTTCCGCTTGCTTTATTTTTCTCAGTTTAACACCCGACGGACGAATTGTCAGTTCTGCGACCCTCAGGATGTCGTTTCCCAGAATTGCTTCGATTCCTAATTTTTGGGTTTACGATTCCATAACATAGAATTTAATTGTAAAAAACTCACCCTCGATTTCGATATCGGTGTTGAAGTAGCCTAACGTTTTTGAATGTACTTCGCCGAACCCTACAAACACACGTCCTGTTTTCTCGATCGTTGGACGGTTTTCCAACCTCTCGGCGACGTCCTGCCTGATGAAGCTTGCCGCGCTGCTGCCCGTATCGACGAGTGCATTGAAGTGGGCGTTTCCCATCTTTACACTAACTGTGTTTGGAGTGACATAGGTGCACCGAACCGGTGATGGTGCTGTTGTTTCTGCCGGTTTTGTTCTACAATTTCTGGCCATATGACCCTTTTCGTTGCACCTATAGCACACTATTTCAGATAATTGTTTTTGTTTACGATCTCGGCCGCCTGGTTTCGGACTTGACTGTGAGTAGAAATTTTCCGACCGCTGTAACCTTGCCTGGGTTTTCAATTTCTTTTCGTAAATTTCTAGTTTTTCTTTGAGTTGTTTCAATGTGGTCGCCTCGCATAAAAATGTCTTTTTGCCACTATCGTCTGGTATGCCTTCGACTATGCAGTCGATTAGTGAGCGGACTTCTACGCCTCCCCCTTCGGCGATCTGTTGCATTCGCACCACGAATTCGTAGAACATTTCGGTCGGTCTCTTCCTTTCACTCATCAGTCGCTTGTGGATGTCCAGAGTTGTACACCTTTTTCCAAACTCTTGATTTAAAAACATTTTTAGTTCGACGTAGGTACTCACATTTGCCAACTGCACCGCCTCTTTTGCCGGAGTTAGCAATAGTTTTTTGCAAAAGAAATATTTTTGAATCTCATTCCAACCTACTAATAAGGAGTTCGTTTCGAACTCTGTTAAAAATTTATTTAATGACAAATTACCTTTCCCGCTGAATTTAGGGAAAATTTCTTCGATTTCTCGTATTGAGATGGTGAATCTTGTGTGGGCAGTTGGCGTACTCTCTGTAGTCGTCGCGCACGTTGCCGCTCCAGTCGCCAACTCCACTCTCACCAGCTTCTCTTTTAATTCTGCTATTTCCGCATATTTTTCGCCCAATTCATGTACCCTTCGCTCTAGCTCTTTTAATTGCAGATTTTCCTGTAGCCACATTTTCGAGTCTTCCTCGATTTTCACCTTAGTACATTTTTCTTTTAATTCTAGCTGCTCGACCTTCCCTATCAGGTCCTGTATGTCACTATCTTCATGTAGTGCCACCTTGGTCCTCAGTTCACTCATTTCCTTCATCGCTTGTTCGTACAATTCTCTCAATTCTTGCACTCACGCCATTTTTTTTTAAGTTGAAATTATTTATTTTTTTAAAACGCTTTAGCTTGCAGCTGTAGATCCCTGATCTACCGAACGGGCTTCGCACCGTCGACTTACCCCGTGACACTTTTAGTAACGACGACTTACCAATCCGCGTTCATAAACTACTCGAGTTCTTACTGATTCTGAAAAAAAGGAAATGGGAAGTGTCTCTTTTGCTTAAATTTTTTTTTATATTCGCGATTTTTATTTTTCACGTTTTTTTTCCGGTAAAAATTTTAATTTAGATTTCAATAACAAAAAATTTGTTTTTTAAATTCACAAAAATCACGATTTCTAATTTTTTAATTCACGCTTATCAGTTTTTTCCCGGTACGGATTTTACTTTAAATTTCAATCTCAATTTTTTTTCCATTGATCACAAAAAGAATTCACGATTTCTAAATTTTAATTCACGCTTATCAGTTTTTTCGCGGTACGAATGTTACTTTAAATTTCGATCTAAATTTTTTTTTAAATTAATCACAAACAAAAATTCACGATTTCCAAATTTTTCATTAATTATTTTACAATGATAAGTTTTTTTTTCGTACTTACGCGCCGCCATGTGATTTCATAAATTTAATTTTATGTAAATTTTGGATCTTTATCCCGGTTAAGCCCCCAATTTTGTGGTATCGTAAGTGCGAATGTCACCCAAAAATAAATAAAAATATGAACGAATTTAATTCACAATTTTGTATTTAAGTTTCTTCTATAATTTTCCTCTTTTTTAATGTTGATAGGTTTCTTCTATAATTTTCCTCTTTTATAATTTTTGATTTTGATACATGTTGATCGACTCGTGGCTGGCTTGAGAAGAAGGAAATCGAGTTCTTCTTCTTACCGGGAAAAGTTTTTCTCTTACAGCTGTGAAGTGAAGTTGGTTACGCATTTTTAGCCGATAGCCAACCCTTCAGGCGATATAATAGTTATGAGATGGCGGTCGCCTGTGCTGCCATCCCACATATATATACATATATTCATATATAATAAGAATATATATATCTTAACTTATTTTTGTTTAATTTAATTCTTTTGTAAGAAGTTACATGAAACTTAAAATCATAAATAAAATTCAGTCCTAAGACCATATTCAAATAATATAGATCGACTGTGAAGAGATCGATATTAATAATATATTATAAAATTAAATTAAGTATTAATAAAATTATAAATAAAAAATAAAATAATTTTGTTTTACTTATTAATAATATTTTTTTTAATAATAAATAAAAAAATATAATTGGCGTAGTCGGTAGGATACTATTCTAAAGAATAAGTATCCAGTGATCGAATTGAAAATCATAATTAAAAATCGGAAACGCAGTAGTATCTCTCAAAAATTATTTACTATATAGAAACAAGGTTTTTATTTATTACAATAATAGTAAACTTTTAACTATACAAAATGGCACAAAACGAAGTTCATAATTTACAACAAATTCAGAACTTACAACAAATTATTCAACACATGCAGGAGCAAAATCAAGCAGAAATGGCAGCTTTACGACAACAAATTGTCCAACCAGAAAGAGTTTTTCAATTAACAAATGATCGAATTTTGAATAAATTTCAAAATATTAAAACATTTTACGGAAAAACTGATTACACATTAAATGAATTTATCAATGCTGTGGAAAACATCGGAAGTTTATGTGCAAATAATCATGAAATTCTACAATTTGGTTTTCAGTTAGTGTTCAAGGAAAAAATACAAGGTGAAGCAAAAAGATGTATGCAAAGATTAGGGGACAACTTAACTTGGGAAGCAGTGAAGGCAGAGTTGAAAATACAGTATAATCCGAGGAAAACATACAAGAAATTAATGGACGAAAGTCGCAGTATTAAAGTAGGTAATTTAAGAGAATTATTTAATATTATCAGATCTATAAATTTTCAATTAAATGAAATATGTCATTTAAAATTAGAATATTTACTAATTTTAATGAAATATAATAATTATTCACTGTTCCCACGGTTTTATCAGCAATATTAGCATTAAAAATATGAAATATTATGAAAGAATATCAAATTAATTTAAAATAGAAATAAATGCTGATATGGCGCAAATGCGTGTGAACAATTATAAAGTTTAATACACAAACTAGTTTTAAGACTTATCTTTTTAGTTCTTAAGTAAAAGAATGAAGATCAGAATAAATTTGAATATCAAACCGAAAAGATCGATTTTAATTATTCTCCCACAACACCACAAATATACGAATATGACGATAATAAACCAACAAACTATAATCCTAATAACAATGATAAAAATCTAGTTGATATTGTAAAAGATATGTTAACGGGAAGTTACCGTACTAATATAAAAAATAATATGACTTTAAATGAAGTTTTCAATATTTTCAATGAGCTAGATTTGTTAGACGTATGTGATGTGATTCATTGTAATTATAAAAAAAGAGTAGAGATTTACGTCAAAATAACGCATCTCGTATGGACTTTAAACGTGAAAATAATTTTACAAAAGGTTATAATAATTATCGTAATAATAATTCTTACAATAATCAATATAAAACATTCGGTCAACAACAAAATAATTTTAGAAATTTTTCGGGAAACTTTAGGCGATATAATAATAATAGACAGGATATTAATTCCGTTAATAATAATAGTATAGGTCAAAATTTTAGACAACAGAGATAATTTAATAATGAAAATAAGTTTAACAATAGTTCAGGGCAGTTTAGGCAGGTACCAAATCATAATTCTAATAATGAAGTACCAATGGAAATTGATAATATCCAACAAAGTGACGTAAATTTTACAAAACAAGCAAATATAATACAAAAATAAATTGTTTAATCGATACAGGATCTGAAACTAGCATATTAAAATCAAATATTCTTAAAAATTGTCGCGAAAATAAATTAGAAAAACCTCTTTATTTTTCTACTCTAAATGGTATTTGTAAAGTAACAAATAAAATTATTACCCCAATTCCAATTGAATTTAATAAATTAGGTACTTTATCTTGGAAAGTAATGACCTTATCAGATCGTAAATA
This sequence comes from Empis stercorea, assembly GCA_949752835.1. Taxonomy (NCBI): domain Eukaryota; kingdom Metazoa; phylum Arthropoda; class Insecta; order Diptera; family Empididae; genus Empis; species Empis stercorea. The sequence continues at coordinate 38,195,351 of OX457086.1, read as the reverse complement.
TGATGCAATAATTGGACAGAATTTTTTAATTCCTTTAAAAACAAAAATTGATTTGGGACACAAATATATAGAAGTAAATGGTAATAAAATTTCTTTTGACAAAAATGATCATTATTTTATATTAAATGAAATTTGTAATTTTGAAACAAGTAATATTAAAAATATTAAATTTCGAAGAAAAACAAAATACATTAAAAATTTTAAAACAATATATTAACGTCAACTTGTGAAATACAACACAAAATACTTACAACAACAAATAATGCTATTTATTCTAAAATTTATCGTTATCCTCGTATTCATGAACAGGAAATCCAAAAACAAATCAAAGAAATGTTAGACCAAAATATAATAAAACATAGCAACTCTCCATATAACAGTCCTTTATGGATTGTTCCAAAAAAGAAAGAATTCGGGTGAGCAAAAATGGTGTTTAGTTACTGATTACAGGAAACTGAAGGAAGTGACAATTAGCGATAAATATCAAATCCCAAATACTGAAAGTATTCTTGACAAATTAGGAAAAGCACAATATTTTACTACAATAGATTTGGCAAAAGGATTCCACCAAATATTATTAAAACCAGAAGATAGAAAGAAAACAGCTTTCTCACACCTTTTGGTTATTATGAATATTTAAGGATGGCATTTGGGTTGAAAAACGCCCCTTCAACATTTCAGAGATTAATGAACTCTATATTAAGAGACCTCATTAACAAAATATGTGTAGTTTATCTTGACGATATATTAATTTTCAGTACATCTTTAGAAGAACACATAATTAGCATAAAAAAGGTATTTGATAGGCTTAAAAAAGCTGGTCTAAAAATTCAAATTAATAAATGTAATTTCTTTAAAAAAGAAACAGAACTTTTGGGACATATTCTAACACCAGAAGGAATCAAACCCAATCCCAATAAAATAAAAATAATTCAGGAGTTAAAACTCCCAAATAATTCAAAACAAATAAAACAATTTATCGGTATGAGTGGATATTATAGAAAATTCATTAAGGATTTTGCTAAAGTAGCTTATCCAAAGACTAAATATTTAAAGAAAGGAATGATTGTAAATAAAAATGATCGTAATTATATTAGCGCTTTTGAAAAATTAAAAGATATTATAACCAATCATCCAATTTTAAAATATCCAGATTTTTATAAAAAAATTTAAATTAGTGACAGATGCAAGCAATTTTGCAATAGGAGCAGTCCTAACACAGGATGGACATCCAATTTGCTTTGCGTCCAGAACTTTAAACGAACATGAAAAAAATTACTCGACAATAGAGAAAGAACTGCTAGTTATTGTATGGGAAACAAAGTATTTTAGACCATATTTATTCGGGAAAGAGTTTGATTTACAAACCGACCACCAACCAATTAAATGGCTACAAACAAAATACGCTGGGAAAGATATTAGTCCAAAGATGGTTAATATCTCTGGGCGAATATAATATGAAAATTGATTATATTAAAGGAAAAGATAATAAAATTGCAGACTTTTTAAGCAGAATAAATTCGGAGACAAATGAGATTAATGTATTAAGTAGAAGGTATAAAAACGTTTTAGAAACTAAAAATTTGAGTTTAGATTTAAACGACCTTTTTTGCGATAAGAATGATAATAATAAAGAATTCAATGTCTTAAACGAATCATTAATAAATGAAACTGCTCATTCTCAAGAAGAGAATTTCGAAAATCATATACCAGTATTAGAAACAATCGTTAATAGGTTTAAAAAGCAAATAATATTAAAAGTATCCAAAGAAAGAGTTTGAAAGTATTTTTAAAAATAGAAGAATTTTTGTCGATTTACAGGATATAGAAAATGAAAATGTTAACGAGATACTAAGAAGGTATATTTTAAAAGGGAAAGTAGGAATTTATTCTGAAGCAAACGATCATGAATACAATAAGCTACAAAATATTATCACTAAGCTTTATCCAAGAAATGATAGTATACCATTTGTGAAATGTAGTTATTTAGCAACAGATATTGAAGATGAAGAAAAATTAAAGAAAGAAATATCACTGTATCATAAAAATGAACTAGGACATTCAGGAATAATAGCAACTTATCATGGTATTAAAAATAGGGTTTATAGTCCAGTATTAAAAATAACTGTTCATAAAATAATAAATAATTGTGACATTTGTGTAGCAGGTAAATATGATAGGAACCCAATTAGAAAAAAAATTTATTTAACAGAAACTCCATCGACCATAAATGAAGTAATTCATGTCGATACTTACGTTAATAGCAAACATTCTTTTATAAATTTCATGGACAAATTTTCTAAACATGTAATAAGTTTTTATTTAGAAGATCGTAACAATCACACAATAATTGAAAAAGTTAGGCAGTTTTTAGCAATAAAAGGAAAAATAAAAAAAATTGTTTTTGATAATGAATTTAACACAAAAAATACTAGAGAATTTCTTTCTAACGAAAATATTGAAGACCATACTACAAAGCCAAACAGACACACAGGTATTCTGATATCGAACGTTTCCATAATACAATAACAGAACGAATTAGAACACTTAATCTTGATGAAAAGTTACCAATTAAAATGCAAATGCTTAAAGCAGTTAGTTGTTATAATAATTCATTTCATTCAACTATTAAAACAACTCCAATAGAAGTTCAGAACTTTAAAGTAGATCATAAAACTATTCGCGAAAGATTAGAAATTACAAAAGCCCGGGTTATAAATAAACTAAATGAAAATAGAGAAAACTATAACGAAAAAAGGGAAGAGGGATTCATCAAAAACTATAAAGCGGTTAGGAATAAAGAAGTACCCAAATTTCGAAAACAAAAGCTTCACGGAATTCATGAAACAAATATTAAAAGGTGTTTTAAATTTTCAGGTAATGCTAACAATAGGAATCATAATTCTAATTATTCCCCTCAGCCAAGAAATGCTGACAATTGAGAAAATAAATTCAGAATTTATACTAAAATTCAGATGGATGAAGTGGAAATTGTTGATAATTTTGATATTATTCTACATATAATTTATCCAAAAGAAATATTAATAATAATTGATAAATTAGAAGAAATTATAAACACACTCGAACCTGGTATTAATAAAGACATCGCAATTCACCAAATATTAAATATTAAAAATCAGATCAAAACAATAGTTCCACATAGATATAAGAGAGGATTAATAAATTTAGGAGGAACTGTTTTAAAATGGGTATTTGGAACTATGGACGACTATGACAGACATGATATAGAAACACATTTAGGCATTGCTGATAAAAATAATCACCAAGTAATTGGTACTATTGATCAACAAATTAAAATTAATGACAATTTTAATAAAACATTGAACCTTAGTAATAAAGCAATTAAAATGGATAGAATTAAAATGGCTAACAAATTTAATGAAATAGATAAACTAATATTCGAAAAAAACGTATTTTTAGAACAAATGATAAAAATAAATTTTATTAAAAAACAAGTAGCAAATATACAGGACACTTTTATATCAGCTAGATTAGGTATTTTACACCCAAGTATTTTAAGAGATGAAGAAATCAGGATATCATATGTCCTGATTTTTAGCACAAATTAGAGTATGAATAGCTAGTTATTATAATGAATCAATCATATTCGCAATAAAAATTCCTAAAGATTTCATAAAATTTCATAAGAAACAATTAAAATTTGTGTTTGTTTTATTGTTTGTATTTTGCTCAATATTAATGTTTTATGAGCACCAGAGCACATATGTTGCACTTACTATCAAGATGGCACCAATTGGATCCATGACCAAAAGTTTGACAGTTGTAACAGCGGGTTGGTCCTTTATGGGTGGATCTGTAGAAATCCCAATATATTATTGTATGAAACAGTGATTTACAATTCTGCTTCAACTAATTTAATTTCACTGAACCTCTTTCGAAATAAAGTAAATAAGTAGCTAGGTTCGAATTCGAATATCTTTCCTTGTGGATATTCATAAATTTAATATCTAAAGGTTTAATATTTTTAGGGTGTTTTTAAAACTTTATGTTAACGCCTTATGTTAACGCTTTTGTCCGTCTGTAAACAATAAAAACCAGATATTTCACATAGTTAATGTACACTCAAGTATATGATATACCCACCGATGCTCGATTTATTAAGAACCAGGTGTAATTGATAATATTTTTAAATTCGCCCAGTAGGCGGCAATTTTCGCATTTTTCCAAAACAACTTTTTTCGAATAAAAATGTAATTTTATATAGTAAATGTGCACCAAAAATGAAGTGTGGCTAGTCGTTGGAAAGGTATTTAAGAGTAGAATACAATACCAGTAACCGTATTTCCAATTTCTACCGCTAGAGGCGCCGAATACTAAAAAATGTAAAATGTTAATATTCTGAAAATTTGTTTTCCAATTGTCAATAAGTAATAGTAAGTAGTAGTATAAAATAAAATCATAGAATAATTTTCATTTCTGCGGCTAGAGGATGCAAATATACTCCAAATATGCATTTAAAGTAGTTGAATTTAAAAAAACCCATAATTATAAAACTACTGATCAGTAGTTCTGCTGCGCGGCATTTTTACTTTGTAGTTCGGTGGTTTTTACTTTGTAGTTCCGAGTTCTATGGTTTCCACTTTATGAAGGCCATAAAGTACAATTTTTAAAGGTTCATTTTGATTAATTCTTCAAATAATTTGTTATAATCTTCTACTTTTGCACAAAATATTTTAGTACCAATACTGGTATTTTTTATATTATAATTAATGATATTTATAGATTTTAACAAATTACGAATATTATCATTAGATATGTTAATCACATTTTGTATTTATTTGAACACTTGTGTCAACTTCATTTACTTAATTATTTTCATTCGCTTCGTATAGTTGACTAAGCGGAGCAAATAGATTGACATATTTAACAATTTTTTGTTTATTCTCTAAATTTTTGTTGTCATGCAAATCATTGACAATAAAATTTTTGTTCGCCTTTTTTAGAGTCATTGTATATGGTTTATGTGGATAATTTATATCCACATCCACAGAATGTTTTTTTTTTATTTTTAATCACTATAAAGTTTTTATTTTCTTCATCATCAGATGAGGTTAAAATATTTTGTTTTATTTTTAAGTAAAAAAAAATTTAAATAAATAAATTGTTTACCAAAAAATTTTGAAAAAAAAAAATTTAAAATTACTATTTTCAGCCATTTGTAATTTTAAATTTTTTTTGTTTACAAATAATGGTCGCCTCAATAAAAAAAAAGTACCATAAATATCATGAAATAGTGTTCAATGAGATTTGGTGTGCAAAGTTGTTCTAAATGGTCTGACATTTAAATTAATTGTTGTTGTTGTGTACTTCTCTGATATTTTCAGTGCTAGCTAAAGTGTGCTGTCTGAAACTGTTCTGAAGAGTATTATGAATGATGATTATGATTATGCCAGTAACGGCATTTCAAATTTATACCGCTAGAGGCGCTAAATTCTAAAATATATAAAATGTTAACTTTTAAAATTTGATTTGCAATAGTCAATAATCCCCAATTAGGTTTAATAACGTAACTGAATGATAGTAAGTACGAGCCCTATCTCATATGTATTGATTCATTGCAATATTTTATAATTTCTCTTCAAAAAAGATGTTCTTTGTTGTTATTTATATATAAATAAAACTTTTTTTTAAATTTTTTTTTATTATTAATAGTATTTCTTCAATTCCATGAGAAAAAAATAAATTTATTTTTATTAATAAACATTAAAACAAAATAAAAATTAATTTCATATGAATTGATCTGATAATATATTCTCTTTATATTCTTTTTGTACCCTAAATAACTCTTATTTGAAAAAAAAAATACCGTTATGTTCTCTGTAATTTTGAGATTTATGTATGGCTGTTATAATCCTTCAAAATTTTGATTATTCTGTTGAGAATATGACGCGTGGGAAGGCAATATCGAGCGATATAAGGAAACTTATAATTATTTCGTGGAAGAACGATAAAAATGCATACCAAATCGCTAAAGATTTATTTTTATGACGTGCATCAGTTCAAAATATAATTAATCTATACAAAAACACCAAAATGACAATAATATAACAATTATTTATCATATATATAGAAGATCAACAAATAAAAAAATTGAATATGAACAAAATATAAATTACGAAAATAATAGTGAATTATTAAGATATGATACATATTTAAAAGTAAGAAACTCAAAACCAATCAAAAACTATTGGTGGAAAGAAAATGAAATTTCGTAGATTTTTTTTTTTATTATCATTTTTTTATTTTTATTTTTGTGGTTATAAGTTTTATATAAAATAATAATATGTATAATGTTGGTTTTTTTTTCAATTACGATTTTCCAATGTAAATAATTATACAAATGTTATTAAAGGCCCAGGTCCATGCGTGCGATAGAGAGGGAACAACGACTTTTTATCGAAAAAAAGTGGTTGTATCCGAAAAAAAAGTCGTCGAATCCAACAAAAAAGTGGTTGTATTCGAAGAAAGTGGTTGCATCTGAAAAAAAGTTGATAATTAACAACTTTTTTTAATAAAAGTTGGCGTTTGACATATACTTTAAAATATTTGTCATAATTTTTTGAAAAAATTCTACATTTTTTGAATGGCAATCAATTTTTTTAAATTTTATATTTTTTCAATAAAGTTTATTTTTAATAATAATAATGAATTTTCAAAATATTTCAATTAAAAAAGGTACATACTTTATATATAAAAATTAATTGTGTCTAATTTAATGCTAACTAGACCTAGAAATCACAAATATAAAAACAAATTCAATTTTCTGTGTTGTGTGTACAATTTGAAAATTATTTTCAAATAAAAAAAAAATTCGAAATGTCAAAAATATTTCGAAATTTTGTTAAAGAGTGGGAATTTTTATCTCTCTCTGTACTGTATAATTTTACATGTTATCTCTTTTCCTTTTTGCTAGAAAAAAGTGGTGACGACTTTTAAAAAGTCATCACAACTTTTAACAAGACTAATGGACCAGGGCCTTAAATTAGATAATTTTATATATAAAATAATAAAAGTTAAAAACTAAGTAATGAATTAATAGTAAAAATCTTAGAGTACTCCAGAGATGGGTCAATAAGTATTAATTATGTTAATTAATTTTGTTTTAAGTGTTTTGTACAAATTATAAGAATAAATAATGAAGATAAATAAAACACATTAAAAAAAAAAAAAACTATACAAAAACACAAAATGTACAGAAATTAAAAAAAAACCCGGACGTCCAAGTACATTTTCAGCACAAGATTATCGTAGTCTAACAAAAATATGATAATCAAATAGACGTGCAACGTCTCAGGAACTCGTTCTGAAATAACTGCTTTTTATAGTTTAGGAAAAATATGAATTTTAAAATTTTAAACCGGCCGAATTTTAAAATTCTATCAATTACATCTGATTCTCAATAAATCAATCTTTCTATTGGTATTATCTATCATAAACTTGTGTGTACTCTAACTATGTGAAATAACTGGTTTTTAATGTGTAGATCGGACAGACGGACGGACAGACGAACAGAAAATCGTTAACATAAGGGATTTTTTACGGGCTCCATATAAGAAGTGAAAAAGTGTAGGAAAGTGTAAGTTAAAATAGATTGATTTCAATACAGTTATATAAAGAATGAAAAATACAAAAATTAAAAATTGGAGAAAAATATGTAATTAGATATACAAAGCTTTTTCTAGTGTTTACATATACATATGAAAAATATAAAAATCCTTTTTCAGTCACATACAAATACGTTATGCGTGACGTCACGACTCGTGCTTTTTTCCAACGCTATTCGGCCCTCAGAATAAATTTTAATATGAAACAGAATATATCAATCCGGTTTTTTTGCTTCATATATTGTAAATATATGAAGCTTTCTGGTGCGGTCTAAATTTCGACAAATTTTTTTTCTTTTTTTTGTTTTTTTTTTTTGACGTTTTAGATGTCAGTGAAACAGAATCAGCTAAAAAAATTACGTGTCCGCCGTACGCCGTACGCAAGGTAAAAATACACTTTTTTAAACGCTTATAAATAGTACAAGGACTCGTGCGATTTGTACAAAAATTGCAACATATATAAAGTAAGGATGGAAATTTATGTATATGATATCCTTTCTTGAATATTTCCCTGCTACCCCCCTTCGCGGAGCCTTGAAAATTCACAATTTTGTGCACTTCAAAAAAATACCCCTAAATATAGTCGGATCTTTACATTGTTTTACAAGTATATGTATAGACGCCATATAAAGAAGATTGTAAAAAATTGGAGCCCTAGGTCCTCGCCCCCTATTTTATAGTAATATTAAAACAAATAATTTGAATTTTAAAATGACAATAAAACCAGTTTGATTTCATATAAAATATTGTTACTTCTAACATCGATACGTCAGGTAAGTGCATTTCGATTTCATATAAAAAATTTACCCCCCACCTTCTTTACGTGGGTGAGGGGGCTTATGTATGAAAAGGGCTACACACCTTCAGCGGGGAAATTAATTGAAAAAATGAGAAATTATGTTCTTAAATATACTATCTTACACATTCTGCATAAAAATCAGCCATATACCTTTACGTTTATCCCCCTTCATTTTACAGGTGAAAGAATTTTTATGGGACTATTAAAATTTAATTTTGGGTATTTAAAATGGTTATAAGATATGCCACATTTCAGATAGGTGATAGGGTCTTATATCTTTAAAGTTAGGTATAATAAGTTGGTGTCTTTCAAAATCATTCGAAATCTTTCCCCCTTTCTCTTTTAATATAAGTAAGTTTATAAAAGAGACTGCAGCACCTCAGCGGGTGACTGGATTGAAAAAATGAGAAATAATTTTCTTAAAAATACTATTATACATCCTGTGCGACAAATTTATTTCCCTACCTGCAACCCGCTCTAAGCTACATCACTTAGACAGGTTATATTTAAAAATTTATTATATAGTATAATTGAATTTTTGGTATTTAAAAAAATTGAAAATTGAATTTTTGGTATTTAAATTTGTCCTAAGATATGCCACATTTCAGATAGGGTCTTGTATCTTGTAAGTTAAGTATAATAGCTTCAAAATTTCACCACTTTCACTTCTCATATGCGTAAGGGGGTATATCTATTAAACAGGCTGCAACACCTCCGCGGGGGACTGGATTGAAAAGTTGAGAAATCATTTTCTTAATAATGCTATTTCACACCCTGTGCAAAAAACTTTTTTCCCTACCTGCAATCTACTCTATTCTACATCACCTACAAATGTTACATTTCAAAATTTATTATGTAATATATCAAGATTGAATATTTGGAATTTAAAATAACTATAAAATTATAATTTAAAAAAAAAATTATAATTATTTACCTCGCAACTTATAAATTATGTGGAATTGGTTAGTGGTTATCCTATTCCCAAAATTTTAACCCGCTGCCCTTTTTAGATGCAGGAGGTGGTACATTTAAGAAACAAGCTTCATACCAATACCAACCTTCATACCAATACCAATTTAAAAAAAAAAGAAAAAAAAGTATTCTAATAATAAAATGTTACACCTTGTGCGAAATAAACTAGTACCAAGTAACATCCCATCAACCTCCTTGAATTTCTATATTTTCAAAAAAATTTATTTACCATCATAACGCATACTGACTATGACTATGACTATTTCTTTATGTCACTATTGTTTTTATTTGAGTAAAGCACTATATGTATTAGTGGTGGTTACAAAAATCCAAAAATCTAGTGACTAACATTTTTGTTATACATACATGTTGTTACTTCTGAAATTGTCTTGTGCTTTTTCATAAATTTTTATTAAAGTTAAAATATATTTAATAACTTACCTCACAAATGGAAGATGACAACAACTACTTGCTATAAATACAGTTGAAACAGTCACAGTTACACAATTTAATTTTATTTTAAGGCAAAACATGTATCTTATTATATTTAATAACAGCATATTCAAGAAAAAAACTGAAGGTGAGTACCTTACCTTTTTTATATTTTACATCTGCCATCTGTTCTTATATATAACAATAATAGCAGTGTAACAAGTCATAACGTTAAAACGTGATAAAAATTCAAAATACATAAAAGTTAAAAACACTCTTGCAAAATAAAAAAATGAATTTCAAGTTTTTTTTATTTTTAGAACCATTATGTTTTTTATTACAAATAGTAACAATTCACAAAATAATGATTCTAAACAACGAACTCAATAATATAGAAGCCTAAGGAGGTTACAGTTCTTATTCCGACATTTAACAGCAAAGTTTGATGGTTATATAATTACTTTAATAATTATTACATTATTATTATATTATTACATTAATTTTGGCGATTGTTCCGGAAGGGGCAACCAAGGAGTGAAAAAACGATAATGACGTCAACATAGAAATTGACGTAATGAATCTGAATATTTATGTAATTTTTGGCTCCTTAGTGAGCGAAAAATTCACTTTAAAGTTTTTCCGAAAATCAGTTGTGTTCTTACTTTCGCACCCTAATTTTTATCTGTTCTAAAAAATCTGCATATTCTATACATATTCTATTAATGTTTTAAAATGTTATGTAATACCATTGATTTTAAATAACTAGATAAATCATCATTTGAAAAAAAATATTGTTATATTTGGGCTTCAGAGGGCGCATGTATCGTTTTTAACAAACAATTTTTTTTTTTTTTTATTTCTCTCGCTTTCAGTGAGAAAATTATTTATTATATTCTTTTTTCCCGTTTTTTGTTGTTTGCCTACAATTATTGTAGTAAATTTCAACAAATATTTCTTAGAGTGTATATAAGACAAAACTAATTTTTTTCATATATTTGTAAGAAAAAAATTATGAAAAATAACATTCGGGTTCAATCCCCATCAGAGACAATACATATTTTTTTTAAATTAACTTTTTGAAATTTTATACCAGCTGATATTTTTGACAAATATTTTGAAGTATGATATCAAATGAAAATCAAATAATTATTTTAATATTTTTTAATTTACATTATTAACTGCCATTTTTTTTTTAATTTGAATGTAAAATGAAAAAACTTAAAATTTTCCATTGAAATTTCAGATATTTTTATTTTTGTCCACAAAAAATTATTTCAATGAAATTTTGTTTAATATTTTAATAAATTTCACAAATTATACATTTCAAATTTTGTTTTCACATTATTGACAGAAACTTCAAATATATTACTAATACAATTTCAAAAATGTACTACTACATGAACAGAGAGTTTTGTTTATTTTAACAAAGAAAATGTTGGTGTGAACGAGGACTTAGGCTTAAAAAATCAACAAAAAAGAAAAAACGCAATAAAGGAATATACATTTTTAGAGCTTTTTTTAAAAAAAATCCCTTATGCTAACGCTTTTGTCCGTCTGTCTGTCCGTCTGTCTGTCCGTCTGTCCGTCCGGTGTAAACAATAAAAACCAGTTATTTCACATGGTTAATGTACACTCAGGTATATGATAGATAAACCGATGGAAAGCTTGATTTATTGAGAACGAGATGCAATTGATAGAATTTCAAAATTCGGCCGGCAGGTGGCGCAATTCGCATTTTGCCAAAACCTCTTTTCCGAATAAAAATTATAATTTTATATAGTAAATGTGCACGAAAAATGAAGTTTGGCCACTCGTTGGAAAGGTATTTAAGAGTAGAATATTATGCCAGTAACCGTATTTCAAATTTCTACCGCTAGAGGCGTTGAAAACTAAAATATATAAAATGTTAATTTTTAAAATGTGATTTTCAATAGTCAATAAGCCCCAAAAATTAGGTTTAATGTTGCAACTGAAAGGTAGTAAGTAGTAATATAAAACCACAGTTGTTATAATTTTAAATTCTACAACTAGAGGGTGAAACATATAAATTATATTGTTTTTTAAAAATGTTATTCAACTTGGTGAATCTTTACCAAAAATGATTTATGACGATTTTTCATTCAAATTTTAATAAGCAAAATTCACCTTATAATTTTTAACAAGTGCATATTCACCATTTTTGTGAATAGCATTTTTACGATTACTTGTTATGGCTCTTGTTATTAATTTTTAATAAGTGTCAAATCAGTTGTTAACCTGTTAATTTATGAATAGTTCTATAAATTTGCTATATAAAATTTATTTTAATTATTAAATATTAATATTTAGTTAATTTTTAATTAATGATTAATAATATTTAATTACTAATTATTAAAACTTCATTATTTATGTAATTTAATTTAAATTTAGTTTATCAAGAGCAGCGTACTAGGCTTTATATAAAAAATTTGGTTTTTTTATTTTGATTTAATTATTTTTGATAAATAATTTCATTCGATAACAAAATACCAATCGAATGAAATTTATCGTTTTATACTCTATCAATCATATGATAGAATTCCAAATAGCAAATTTATCGTTAGATTTCGATATCCTTTACTCAATATCGACTTCGAGAATCCGAGCCCTGGGCAATTATCATGAGAGACGATTACGACAGTCGTGTATCTTTAAATACGGGATTTTTCAGGAATCTTTAATTAAAAAAATAATTGATCCCGGTGGCCTGGACAAAAACTTAGATAAAATAATTTCAGAGAAGGTGATTGTCGAATATACTTATGATGTAGGGCACGGCAAGAAACCGTTCAAAAATTTTAAAAATTTGCACATGTTATTGTCAAGTGAGAAAGATTACATTATAATAATAAAATATTATATTATATTACAATCTTAGAGAATATAATCAAAGCCGTATATTATTATATACGGCTTTGATATAATATCAGGAGATGCTATAGTATAATTTTGCCCCTACAAGCTGTGTCGAAATTTTTTTAGTGCTTTTACTTGTCAAAAATAATTTTGAGTTGTCAAAAATAATTTTGTTCTGTATTTATTTTATATATTTATTATGTAATTTTATAAATATTCCCCTTTCCCTCCACAAAAACGTTCGACACATAATAATTACTATAGCATCTCCTGATATTATATACTCTAAGATTACAATCTTAATATCAAATTTTGCAGATGCATATGACGGACCAGTAGATTATATTAAATATATTAGAAACTCATTCCACGTTATAAAAAGTCGAGTTAATTAACGCACGTTCATGGAACGTGCAAAATTAAGATTGCGTAGTTCTATTTAATAAATTTAAATATATGTATGATTTAATTTTTATAATTAATACTGCATAATTAATATTTATAAAATATTAAATATTTTTTATAATTAATATTTTTTTATAACTTATTTTTGTTTTTGTAATAAATGAATTTTTGAATATATATTTTGTTTTATTACAATTATGTTTTTCTATCTTATTTCAATAATTCGAATGTGCATTGTAAAAATGTATATTTTTTCACAATATTACATACATGTATTTTTGTGTAATCTAAATTATTTGTTTTACATGTAATATATTTCGAATCGAAGACATTCCAGTGAGACATATGAAATGTATTATGAATCAAATACATGTATAATGTATTTCAAATCGAAGACACGAACTGTATTATAAATTAAATGTATTATGAATTGATATTGAAATTTACTACTTATATGTTATTCTGACAATGAAACTTTTTCTTTTGAATAAAAACCAAAGTCTTTTTATTTTATTAAAAAATATAATTATTCGAAAAAAATTGATTTACATTTTAAAGAAAAAGTTTCTTTATCAGAGTAACACATAAGCAGTAGATTTCAATATCAATACATAATACATTTCATTTATAATACATTTGATGTCTTCGATTTGAAATACATTATACATGTATTTGATTCAGAATGCATTTCATATTTCACATTCAGAATAAATTTCATGTCTTTTATTCAGAATGCATTTCATATCTTTCATTCACAATAAATTTCATGTATTTGATTCAGAAAGCATTTTATATCTTTCATTCAGAATAAATTTCATGTATTTGATTTAGAATGCATTTCATGTCTTCTATTCGGAATAAACAACATGTATTTGATTCAGAATCGACGATACATAGGTCATGCAGATAGAAATCAATTCCTTACTGCCTATGACATGCCAATGTAAAAGTAATCAATTATTTTGGTAATCTAAAGTGGAATTAAATCGGAATCAATTGAATTAATTCTGAATTAATTCCTTGCCCAACTGGGATTATTTCATGTTTTTATAAGTAAATTGAACGCGGCTTGCGGCTTGCCGCGTTCAAGTAAATATGTGATGATAAAATTATCCAACAAATTTTTATTTTTGGAAACGAGTTGATAATGGGTGGTGTGAATAAAAATAAGGGATCCCTTCTAGGGTATTTTGTTTAGGGAAGGGTTTTCTTTAAGGGAGTTCTACATTTAGTGTGAATAAAGTATTCCCTATTAGGAAAAGCATTCACTTAAGTGTAGTTAGTCTTGAAGTGTCAAAAAAATAAGTAAATTTAGTTTTGTGCCGTAATAAATAAAATTAAAGGCAAAATAAAATGGCATCGTTTATGAATGTATATAATCGGAAACGTAAAGTTTATGTTGCGCGTCGATTTGATGATGAAGACGAAGATAAATTTAAATCCTTGTACCGTTTTAAGTATGAAAGTGTGTAGTGGTTATCGAATCAATTTCTTGGAAATGAAAATTATGAAACTCGTGGAGATGCTATTGCTATACCAAAAATAAAAAAAATGGAGACTTTTTTAAGATGCGGCTGATCCTGGCTTTCAAGTTGGTATTGGGAATGATATAGGGATACACCCAGGGATGCTTTCCTATGGTTCGCAGGGGTTCGCGCGTACCCTTTGATGTGAATGCTATGGTTCGAGCGAACCGGGTATTAATCAGAAAAAAATTACTTTGGAAATGTATTTAGCTCAAATTTCTATATACAATTTCAAACCTTTATCTAGTTTTCATTGCGGAAATGCAGTTAATTTGTTGCGGTTCTAAATTCTATATACAATTTAAAACTTTTATCTAGTTTTCATTGAAAAAATGCGGTTAATTTGTTGCGGTTCTAAATTCTAGCTGCTTTGCCAAACACAGTTTTTGTGTATTGTTGGACAAGAGTTGACAAAAGTTACCCACGGAATTTATATAGAATTTTAGTTACATTAAATAAATTACATTAAAGAAATTTTGATTATTAGTAAAAGGTGAAACTGTTTCTTTTGTCAGTTATTAATTATTTTGTTTGATCTTTATCAATTTAAATATTGACCAATTATTAATATTGTTCTATGTGGTAATAATACCACAAATAAAATCGAATATTTTTAAAAAATTGCGCAAGGTAAGTTCAATTAATTAATTTCATGTTTTACCTTACATAATTTATTTTTTAAGAATGAAGAGACAAAATACGGTAACTACATATTTTTCAAAAAAATTAAGAGAGGAAACAACAGTAACTAATGAAAATAGACCGTCATTACCAGCTATAGAAGCAGGTTCATCAGCTTTACAGGAAGAAACATTAGAGATTTCGAGTTCCCAAAATAACGACACCAACAATTTACCTAGCTGTTGGAATGAGAAACAGTTTATGGTGTTTAAAATGAAATATGATGGCCTATTTGTCTGTAATCAGAAACTGGGATGTGATTATTGTTTAAAAATGGAATCAAATTTGATATCTAATGAATGGAAAGAATGTAAAGTTACGCCATCAGGGAAAAACAAAATAGTGCAACAAGCATCTTTAAGGAAAAAAATGAATAAACATTTTGCATCAAAAGCACATATACTAGCTGTTGAACATACCAAAATCCTTGAAAAGCGAACTTTAATAACATGTCTCGATAAGATGAATGAGAAATTTATTAATTCAACTGAAAAAGTCTTCAACACTATTTACAGCCTAGCAAAAAGAAACCGTCCGTTTTCAGATATTGAAAGTGAAATTGAGCTTCAAGTAAAAAACGGTTTGGACATGGGAATTGGACTTCACTCTCGACATAGTGCGAGTAACATAGTTGAGCATATCGCGAAAGAAACTAAAAAAGAATTGTTTAGTTCAATTATTGAGAAGAATTTAAAAATATGTACCATTATTGATGAAGCTTCCACCATTTCCAATAAATCAACGCTTATAGTTTACATTAAAGTGGAATCTTCTACAGTAGAATCTTCTGGAATATCTCCAATAATATTCGTGGATATTGTGGAACTTGAAGCACAAGATGCGGAAACTATTTTCCAAAATTTGTTGAGTGTATTGCTTGCTGTTGGATTTGATATAAATTATTTAAAACAGAATTTAATAGGATTCTGTTCTGATGGTGCTAGCGTAATGCTCGGGTGTAAATCTGGAGTAGGTGTACGAATAAAAGAAATTGTTCCAAATGTTATTATTTGGCATTGTCTCAATCACCGTCTCCAACTTGTTTTGGATGATTCCATAAACGACATCAAGCAAGTTAATCATTTTAAAGTTTTCATGGACAAATTATATAGTATTTTTCACCAATCGAATAAAAACCAAAAAGAACTAAATAATATTTCCCAAGAGCTTACTTTGGATATACTTAAAATTGGAAGAGTACTGGGACCAAGATGGGCTGCGTGCAGCCTAAGAGCTGCTCTTGCTGTATGGAGAAGCTACCCTGCTTTGTATAAGTTCTTTTCTTCTAATTTTAACCAAAAGTGGTGTGGAATGGCAAAACGATTAGAAAACAAATATTTCCTAGTTGATTTAGCTCTAATGATAGACATCCTCCAGGAGTGCTCTCTACTATCCGAAGCCCTTCAAGGTAGAAATATAAATATTTGCAGAGGCGATCAACTGATTAAAAGAACAATTAAAGCATTTCAAATACTTAAGGATCGTCGCGGTAACTACGAAAAAAAAGTAGAAGAAGTTGTAAACTCCGAAGCATTTAAAAATATTATCTTCGTCGAAAACAGGATTTATGGAAACCTTCCCAGAGATGCTCTTATTGACAGTATCATAAAAAATATGAATTTAAGATTGATTGATTTCTCGCAAGCAGGATCAAATAACAACAAAAACAAAATTTATGACCTAGCCAATTTGTTAGAACCGAGCACTTGGAAAATTGAAGATATTGTAGTTCCGTGGTTAGAAGCCGAAGAAAATTTTGATGAATTTCGAAAAGTTTTTAATTTTAGTATCGATAAGAATGATTTCCGTAATTATTTAGAAAATATAATAAGCAATGGTCATCAGGAAATTAGTAAATTATCAGAAAATATTCAAAAGGCGAAAAATATCATTAATACGATTGCTGTTAGCAGTGCTGAAGCAGAACGAGGATTTTCATTGATGAATATTATAATTACTGATATAAGAGCCAGATTAACCATGCAGAACGTATCAAATTTGATGGTTTTAAACTTAATTGGTCGCCCATTGAAAACATGGAATGCAATTCCCTATGTAACAAGTTGGTTGAGGAACCATAACTCGGCAGATAATACCAAGGTAAAAAAATCCAAACCTAAAGAATATAGTGAAAATCAAATAGCTATTTGGAAATATTTCAAATGATTTAATACCTTTTAAATAATAATATGTATTCATATATGAAATTTCATAATTTTTTGTTTTGTTAAATTTTTGTTTATGTAAATATTTTTTTTGTCTTTTGAAATTAATAAATAAAATAAAAGTGAATATGAACGATAAATTGTTTTTTCCCGATAGTTTAATATTCATGAGCTATTCTGTTTTCAATAGGAATATTAATATTAAAAAAATAAACTAAAATGTTAGAAAATATATTCACTACGAACCCCCTGATAAATTTTGGGAAAGCATCACTGGATACACCGAACAACAGTTTCAAAAATAACTTGGGAAGTGTGTCTCGTAATTTGTTCAAGGGCTCATTTATGGATTAAATTTCCGAGAACTGTGGATCAGATGAACGAAGAAAAGCGTGAATGGCAAGCGAAATTCAAGTTTCCGTTCGTGATTGGTGCTTTGGACTGTACTCACATTCAAATTCAAAAACCAATATCGCAGACTTATTTAAAAGAACGGCATGACCTTTTAACAATCCAACAAAATCCCAATCAGAAACAGCACCAGATCGTTTTCTCTCTTTTGCATTTTTATCCAACCATTCTTCATATTCATTTTCATTAATATTTTCAAACATATCTTCCGACATATTTGCAATTAATTTATTAATTAATTAGTTATTTTTATTTTATTTAAGATTTTTAAGGAACCTAAATAGCTTGCTTAAATTTTTTAAGCAATCCCTTTAATATTTATCAGTTTATTCACACCAAAGTGAAGGGAACACAATACTATTTCAAAAATCAAGTGTAGGGTTTGCTATGATAAAACTGTCAAAATTATTATTCACTCCAAAACTATAGGGAACTCTTAATTTAAGGGAACACTTACAAAAACTTACTTTATTCACACCACCCAATATTATATACATATGTAATATATCTATTATTGCTTGACCAGATATTTATGGGTAACGAATTCATTTTATTTTCCCGTTATTGAATTTACAATTATATTATATAATATAATATGTAAATAGTATATAATCATAAAGTAATAATATATTATATATATATAATATATATATATATAGGGTCTTACATTGCTATATTAATTTATAAAATTTTTTACAAAAAATGATATATGAAATAGTTTCCCTATATATTATTACTTTATGATATAATATTATCTGATCAGATATTATGATATTATATACTAAATAAGTATACTTATATCTATATATTTATATAATATAAAATATAATATATATATATATATATATATTTATATTTATATATATATATATATATATATATATATATATATATATATATAGTTTTTACACTCCAAATTCAACCTTTTACAAATCAAATTCAACTTTTGTAAATCAAATTCAACCTTTTGCAAATCAAATTCAACTTTTTGTAAATCAAATTCAACTTTTTCTAAATCAAATTCAACTTTTTGTAAATCAAATTCAACTTTTTCTAAATCAAATTCAACCTTTTTAAAAATTATTTTAAAAATTAATTTTTTATAAAACAGCAATTTTAATAAATATAAATAAAGGTTATTAGTCAATAATAAACTCAAAAATAATATATAAAACTATAGCATATTCGCCTATAAGACATCTCCTGCCGCAGATCCTACCAATTCCACGCATTTGAGAGATGTAATTGAACAAGCTACTGCAACATTTAACAATACAGATTGTATCAATTACTATGCACCAGGAGAAGCCTTATAGGCGAATATCCTAGCTTTATATATTGTTAACTACGCCAGTGCTCCTCCATTATTTCCTACAAAATATCAGAAATCACGTTTTCATCATATAACCATCTTCCAAGTAAAGCTAATGGAGGAGCACTAGCATAATCAACTATAGAACACTATATAATGGTTGTGTTTATCAGCCCAATCCATCCCGGGGTGCCAGAGAAAATCCCAGATGAAAATATGGGCACACATAATTTCATCCAGGATAATAACACACTGCGTTGCAAAATATAAGTTCACCAATTAATATCAATGAGATTGATAAAAAAAATTTAATTAAATTTACAAATACTCAAAATAAAATAGTATTTTATAAAATATGAAGAAATACATTAAAAAATTTCAGAATTTTAGAAAAATAAATACCGTTACACAAGTTACGTACATTTTACTGCTGATTCACAATGAGAAACGATGCGCAAAGCAACGGAACGCAAATCAAAGTTAAAAAGTTGAACTATATGAAAACAATACTTCTGTTCACAATGAAGAGAGAGAGAGCCGACGCGACGCGTAACAAAGCAAAAGTTGGCCAACTTTCAACTTTTACGATAATCAACGCGAGTAATTGACAGATAATAATAAAAATATTTCTCATTCTCAAAAGTATTTGTGGAAAACTAGATCGAAGGAATTTAATTTAAAAATAATAGTTTAAAAAATGATTAATTCGTCACCTCAGTTCTTAAGTGTTATAGACCATTTTTTGACAAAATGAGTTAAATATGCAGTTTTACTAATTTGACTACGATCTTTCGATTGGCGTAAAACGTTTTGTTCTATCACAAATCGTTTCCAAGATATTCTTGAAAAGTTATGTTCAAAAGTTATTTATAATTTACCGGTCTACATATAATATACTGTTAATATCCAATTCGACATCGATCACTAGTTTTTAAAAAAAAATATAAATTATAACTATTTATAAATATTTTTGTTATCACTTTTATATAAAAAAAGAAATGAAATATTTATAAAAAATAATTACAATTGTTGAATTGTTGCAAGAAGTATTAAAACTTTTATGCTAAATCATAAATTTCAATTTCTCAACATTTTTATTTTTGGACATAGAACACTTAAGAACTGAGGTGACGATTTGTATATTAAATATACCAATTCTAGTAGTATTTAATACTATTAATATGTTTTTTTTTATTTTATTATTTTTTTGTGGAAAAAATGGACAAATGGACAATTGACTGAAATAAATGAAAATCAAAAGTCATTTAACGCTGGAAATACCAACACATTGTGAATTGAAAAATTATTATACCGTCGCTTTGCTTTGCGCTTGCTTTGATTTGCGTTGACGAAATTACATTGTGAATCAGCTATTAGGTGTTGCAAAATATAAGTTAATTTTATTAAAAGAATTTGTTTTACTGTAAAATCAATTTAATTAAATAATGTTAGTAATGTGTATGGCCGCCTTTATTAACGAGTACTTCGTAAATACGTTTTGGTAAACTTTCATAAAGTTTTTCCATGTAGTTTAATGGAATTTTTGACCATTCATTAAAAATTGCAGTTCTGAGCTCTTCCACTGTGTCAAATTGTTTACCGCCGTCATAAACTTTTCTAGATAAGTAGCTCCACAAATTTTCTATTATATTTAGGTCGGGAGACTTAGCAGGCCAGTCAAGAACCACCATATCATTATCTTTGAACCACTTTTGAGCTGTGTGTATGGACGCATTGTCTTGTTGAAATATATATAAATTATTTTCAAATTTTTCAATTATTTTCAGTCCAACTCATATGTTTTTCAGCAAATTTGACGAGATAATAATTCCACATATTTTATTGAATTTTGACGACCATTAATTACTTCTAAATCGTTGCATAATTTAAATTACATAATTTTTATTCTGAACTGAAGGAGCTAATAATATTTAACAGGTGTTATTTATTTAATAAAATTTGGCAGTTATTAAAATTGGTTTTTAAAATTAATAGATCTGTAAAAATTTAAAAATATACAGAAAGAATACTCTTTATTCAGTTTTTGAGAAATATTTGGTAAAGTTTTTTATCACAAGTACAAAATCATATTAATAAAATAATTTGCTTTCCTTTAACCCAAATTAAAATCAAGATGACAAGTAAAAAATCAAGTATGGAAATATTTTTACGTGTGTCCAAAACAGAAGCTAAATGTTTAGTGTTCGAGTGGCCAGCGTACACCCACTCTGTCTTCGATCTTAGTTTCTAATTAATTACTCTTTCGTTCAATTATTTCTAATTAATTACTCTTTCGTTCAATTATTTCTAATTAATTACTCTTTCGGTTAATTACTTTCGAAAGTCGAAAGGAAGTGCATTGATAATTTGCCTAGTTATAAATTGGAGTACTTTCTTTTTCTTCGCTCTCTTCAATTCAAGCAGGCAACGCGTAAAGAAGTGTTTTAGCAGTCAAAATAGTAAATCAGTTATCAATATTATAATCAGTAATCAAATTTAATTATATTATAAAGAAACTTTGCAATTCAAAAAATATTTATGAACTTTAAATTGAATCGTGTTTATTAATTTCATAATTATAAATAACATAAATATAATTAAATAAAAAACAAGAATTTGTGATTTAAATTTAATTCAACGGGGTGAATTGGGCACCGTCGTAGTTAAGGCCGTGTCATATAATTATCGTTTCTTGAAAGTGAATTTATTTCCGTTAAACAAAACAAAATTGAACTCCCAGTTCCTCCGCGGAACATTTGGTCCTTCGAAACCTTGGAGATAAGTTCAACAATTTCATCACCACGTGGCCCTAAGCGCGTGGACCAGTTAAACATTTTTTCATCACCACGTGGCCCTAAGCGCGTGGACAAGTTCAACAATTTCATCACCACGTGGCCCTAAGCGCGTGGACAAGTTCAACAATTTCATCACCACGTGGCCCTAGGCGCGTGGACAATTACCATCATACTCATCACCATGTGGCCCTAAGCTCGTGGAAGAAAATCATCAGTTTTGGAAGAAAATCATCAGTTCAACATCACGTGGCACAAAGCGCGTGAACTAGAAGCATCACCACGCGGCCATAAGCGCGTGGATACAAAATCACCACCAGTCTCTCCAATTTTATCTATATTTTTTCATCGCATCAAAACGTCAAAATTCAAAGTAAGTGAAGCTAAAATTTTGTAGTGCATTTTTTTTTATCCAAAATAAAAGTTACCCCAAATAACTGAAAAAAAAATAAAAAGTTTAATTCCTATTAACAAAAAAAAAAAAATCTATTA
Organism: Empis stercorea; assembly: GCA_949752835.1. Lineage (NCBI taxonomy): Eukaryota > Metazoa > Arthropoda > Insecta > Diptera > Empididae > Empis > Empis stercorea. The sequence continues at coordinate 38,172,844 of OX457086.1, read as the reverse complement.
AAAAAAAAAACCTATTCAAAGAAAAAATTTTATATATACAAAAAATAAAAATTTTGGTGTACAAAAAGGCATTTTATTTCATATATATTTTTTTGGTCGCGTCGCAAATTTATTTTTTCTGTGGAAAAAGAAAAATTACAAAAATTACAAATTTTGTCTATGAATAACAATTTTAACAAAAAAAACCCTCGTACTTGGCAATTTTATTTTTTCAAATTCTCTCTCTTGTGAGCACTAATTTTTTCGTCATATACAAAAAGAAATAATTTAGTGTGTACACACACAAACACAAGAAAATTATAATTTTTTGTGGGTGCGTTTTATTAGTGCGTTTTTTAAGTTGTTGGTGCGTTTTTTTTAGTACGCAATTATAATCATTTGGTTGCGCCTTTTTCAACATTTAATATTTTTTTTTCTGTCTGAACATCTTTTGACAAAATTTGATTTTTCAAATTTTTAATATCTTGGATGGTAGTACCGCGCAATTAGCATAATTTTTCTTTGAAGTTGAATTTCATTTAAGATATTTTCAAAGGAAAAAAAAAAATTTTTTTTCTTAGAGAAATGTTTTTATAGTTCAATATATTGTTTTTTTTTTACAAAGATATAGATTTCTTTAAATGATTATTATATTATTTCTTAAAAAATATATTATAATATAATAAATTAAAAAATGTTTCACAAGTTTTTATTTTAAAAAATTTTTGTATAAATTTTTTATATAAGTTTGTATATATTTTTTATATACAAACATTGCATTAAGGATTAAAGAAGTTAATATTTAGAAAAAGAGACCCTTTTTTTTATTGAGTGTATTAAACGGAACATATTTTTCTACAATTTAATAAAAATATTCGGTGCTTCATTTTATTTCCTCTTATTTTTATTTTTTTTAATACGATTACATAATAATGGAGGAATATAATACTATTTTTATCGCGTTCAATATCTTCCAAGATATATTAAGCCATACCCCTACAGACTTAAGCAAACTTTCGCAAGGGGCTTTGCTGGCAGACAAATCTTTAGTTTCCAAGGAATGGGACGACTTGAGGACTTCGTTCCAAGCATTTCAAGTCGCAGCATTACGAACAACCACTCAGGAAGAGCCAACTATGAAATTAAATACAGTCGCCCAAAATTCCTTTAGAAACTTCTTAACGAACGTAGAAAATCAAATACTAAATGCCACAATAAAAAACGAACTTAGTTCACCTAGCGTTTCAACAATTCCGAACGTCGGTAATTCGGATAAAATTAGAGTACCACCAATCAATGTCGACGATTTTTACGGAACATACGAGACTTGGCCCTCGTTCCGCGACATGTTTTCTGCTATTTTTATAAATTCGACAACGCTGTCGAATGTTCAAAAACTACATCATCTACGTAGAAAAACAAAACATGACGCAGCTCGTATAGTTCACAAATTCCCTGTAGAAGCCAAAAACTTTGAATTAACTTGGGAAGCCCTAGAACATCAATATGAAAATAAAAGACTGGTAGTCAACATTCATATCAAAAGTTTGCTTGACATCTCACCGGTTACCACAGAATCAATTACCGGTATTAAAAAACTTTACCAAACTGTGAATGATGCGTTAGTAGCTCTGTCTTCTTTTAAGATCGAAATTTCTCATTGGGACGCTCTAATTGTATACTTAGTTTCGCAAAATTTGCCGCCTGAAACTAGAGGTTTGTTTGAGCAAACGCTAACAAATCACCGAGAAACCCCAACATGGTCGGCCTTAGAAACCTACCTTAAATCACGAGTACTCACACTAGAAGCTATAGGCGAGGTGAAAAATAAACCCAAACCAATAGTACCCCAACGAATTCCCAAACCAAACACTGTGCAAATTTTCGCCACAATTGCTAAAAACAACTTCGACTGCCCCATTTGCAAAGCAAAGCACTCTATCCGTCAGTGCCCCAAGTTCCTGGACAAATCAATTAAGGAACGTCAGAAATTGGTACGCCAGAAAAATTTGTGTATCAATTGTCTATCCCCTTCACACCAACTTAATAACTGCTCTGGTCGATACAATTGTAATGATTGTGGCAAACGCCACAACACATTACTGCACATGCAAACCACAAAATCAAGACAACTGCCGCAAACGCAGTCTAAATTGTCGCCTAGCGCTCTAAGCTTTCCTAAACCTGCCCCCAATGCAGAACCCGCAGCAAACACAACTGCATACTCATTTCAGCTCGCTGGCCAACCCCGCGCCAGTACGGTACCTAACAAATGCGTTATTCTAGCGACAGCTATCGTAAAAGTAGTTAGTAATAACAGCGGCCATATCGTTAGAGCTCTTATAGATCCTGGATCAGAAGCAACATTCTTGGCTGAGTCGGCGCTTCAACGGTTACTTTTCTACGCGTATATTAGGAATAAACGCGGCGGAAGGCGGAATATCACAAAAATCTTGCACCTTTGTGATATCTTCATTAATCGATTCTGCCGTGCATATATCCGTTAATGCACTAGTACTTCCTAAACTTACCGGAATACTCCCAAAGCAGCCAATTGACAAGTCTTCGTTAAAAGAAATCAATTCCCTACCATTGGCGGACAACACTCTCAACCATCCCGGCAATATAGAACTAGTTATCGGTGCTGACCTCTACTCTCAGGTACTTTTAGACGGGGTCAAAAAACACAACTCATTTGCGGCCCAAAACTCTGTTTTCGGGTGGTTAGTGTCAGGCGTCTCCTATAGCCTCATTACATCATCATTTTTTAACGGCGTTCAGCTAGATAAACAAATCGAAAAATTCTGGGAAACAGAAGAGGTCCTTGATTCCAAACCCCTATCCCAGGAGGATCACTACTGTGAAAGACTCTATCGAGAGACCACCATAAGGAATGCGGACGGCCGCTACACCGTTCAGCTTCCTTTTAAGGAGAACTTTCCTACCCACCTCTTTTTAGGCGCCTCTAGGAACATTGCTCTCAGACAACTCTCAGACAGTTCCTGAGCTCCAAGTATTCTGAAGTTTTGGCCGAATTCGTCACGTTGGGTCACATGTCCCCAGCTACCCCAGTTGAAAGTACCCACGCTGACTTCCCATATAAATATCGAAGCTATTATCTCCCTCATCACGGAGTAATAAAACCAGAAAGCACAACAACCAAGCTACGGGTTGTTTTTAATGCTTCCTCCCCTACGGTAAACGGTTTCAGTCTAAACGATGTTTTGTACGCGAGCCCCACTCCAACAGGATTTAACTCTTCTCATTCTGAGATGGAGAAAATATCCATTCGTATACAGTGCGGACATCATGAAGATGTACCGCCAAATTTGGATTCATCCAAGTCAGGTTAATTACCAACGCATCTTATATCATAAAACTGCTACAGATTCGGCACAGGATTACAACCTACAGACCGTAACATTCGGCGTCAACTGTGCTCCATACCTGGCCATTCGCACGCTGCTTCAATTAGCCGACGATGAATCTCACAACTTTCCATTGGCTTCGCCAATCGTGAAAAATTACTTCTATGTCGATGACGTCCTCTCAGGCGGGTATGACATTCCCACGCTGCTAAATGTGCAGCAACAACTCATCGGTCTTCTCAAGTCCGGAGGTTTCATCCTCAAAAAATGGTCAGCGAATCATGCCGACCTTTTGCAGCCCATTCCTATGTCGGATAGAATATCCGACGACGTACTGCCCCTTAACGATGATCTTATCATTAAGGCCCTAGGTATTTACTGGAGGACGAAAGACGACGCCTTCATATTTAAGTTCCAGAAATTCACGAATGACCCGCCGTTTACTAAGCGCAAAATCTTCTCTAATATCGCCAAGCTATTCGATCCCGCCGGTTGGCTGTCCCCAGAAGTAGTGCGAGCCAAGATCCTCTTGCAGGACATCTGGAAAGACAAGACGGATTGGGATTCCGTTATTGATCCTGTACGACAAGATGAATGGCTTGCTTTCTACTCCGACTTGCCAAACATCGCTCAGATCACAATCCCGCGATGGCTTCATTATAAACCCAACCATAAAGCTCAATTGCACGGGTTTTGTGACGCTTCTCAATCAGCAGTGGCGGCGACGATCTATCTCCGGATAACCGACGCTGAAGGCAAGATATCGGTTCGCTTGATTTCATCCACAACCAAAGTTGCGCCAGTAAAAACCATTTCCGTCCCCCGCTTGGAACTTAACGGTGCGGTCTTATTGGCCAAATTAACTAAATCTATAATGAGCGGTCTGGAGCTCGAGGCTCATACATTCAGGCTATGGACTGATTCTACGATCGTCCTAGCCTGGCTTAAACAATCTCCTTCTAGGTGGAAAACATTTATTGCAAACCGGGTGACCAAAGTACTCGATGCCGTGGGGGAAGTGCAGTGGCGTCACGTCGCGTCGGAAAAGAACCCAGCTGACATTGCTTCACGAGGAATGTCGGCCTTAGCTCTCAAGTCAAACACTCTTTGGTGGCATGGTCCCGAATGGCTATGCTATCCCGAAGATCGCTGGCCGCAGTGGGAGCCGGGTCCTGTTGAAAGTAACCTCGAGGAGGCCCCACTACTGTTACACAGTATTGCACGAAGGATAAAATGAATCCTTTCTTCCTAATTGTGTAATTGTAGTTTGTACTTTACACCTCTCTCAATAGTGTAGTTAGAGAGAGAGAGGCTAACGTGTGTGGTGCAATGGGCTGACCTAAATAAGTCTTATCCTGACCATCGTAAGGTGCACACGTTAGTTATCTAGTAGTTATAATTAAAAAGTAGTTTGCATTTTTCAGGAAGTGGGATAAATAAATCCGTGTCCAATATTAAATAAAATAATAATTATTTTGTTACAATAAAATAAATTAAGTATATTGCGCAAGTGAATAATTTAGAATTTATAGTGAAATTGATTACGTAAAGGAAAAAAAACATTAGTGGATTTGATATTTTGTATTATTAAAAAATTGTATATGGAAAAACTGTGAAAAATTGTGTATGGAAAAACTGTAAAAGAAAAAATCAAGTGTTATAAACTAAAGTTTAAAAAAAATATTAATATTCATAAGGAAAGGACATGAGTAGTATATAGAATTTATTAAAAACAATATATAAATGTATGGTAGAGGAAAATTTGTATTATTTTGAATAATAGGTACAAAACAAAGAAATAAAATTAATCGTATATTTGCTTTACTTTGCACAAAACAAAAGAAAGAAAAAAAAAGGTAACAAAAAATTTCATGTTTAAACGTGTCCTTCTATTTTTTTTTCTTTGTAATATAAACAGATGTGTGCGTAAGTGTGAAACTAAAATTTCTTTGTTTCCTTTGTTATGGGTATGAAATGTAATAAAAAAAAGGAACTAAATTTGTGTGAACAAGTGCGCATTACAATTACGCATTAAGTAGACTTGTTTATTTTACTTTCCGTTTTTATTTTGATTATTTTTGAGGAGAACTATATAAAAGGATTATTTTAGAATAGAGTAAACTTGTGAGAAAATATGTTGTATGTGGATATTGTGAGAAAATATGTTGAATATAGGAAAAAAATATAAGATTTAAACTATTTTATACTATAGTAAAAAAAAAAAAACAAAGAAACAAATATATATATAAATATTATTTAGACTGGTTATTGTTTTACTCATTTTAGTTAATTTAAATTAATATACTGAGACTGAGAGATGTATTGAAGAGTGAATTTATATTTTATTTCGTTTCTATTAAAAAATAGATGTATAGTGAACTAAAATTATTAAATTACGTGGATAATATGTTTAAATATTGATGAATTGGTATATTAATTGTTAAAACTTGAAAATAATATCTTATAATTATTTGAAATATTAAATATAATAATAATTATTAAAAAATATAGTATATGTGACTAGATATTACTGTGGAAAATTTTGGATTGGTAAGATTTAGGTGTATAATAATTTATTACTTACATGGTAAGTTTATTGATAATTAAAGTAAGACTGCAATATATATATATATATTATATTACATATATATACAAATTATATTATATTATCCCTCAATAATAGAATTAAAATAGTACAATGAAAAGAAGGGGAAGACAGCTAAAGCCAGTAAGGCAAGATAATGTTGATATTAATGTCAATGTTCCAATACAAAATAACGTCAATGAAAATCAAGTAAATTTAGAGGAAATGCAAGCTGAAATAATTAGACTTAGACAAGAAAATGAGTCTTTACGACAGCAGAATAATAATGCGGTTTTTACACCAATACTTACTTCCACAGAAGTGCGACCAAATTTAGAAAATCGAAGTAATGGAAACGAAAGTTTCATGCGAATGTCCTTAACGGAAGCACAAACATTAGTGCCAATTTTTGAACCAGGTAAATTTTCCGTAACGGCTGAGGATTGTGTAAATACGATAGAAAATTTAAATTGTATTTATGGTTGGGATAATTTAACCACCATGTTTTATGCTGGTAGCATATTACGTGGAGCAGCTAAGGAATGGTATGAGGTAAAAAGGAAAGATTTAAAAGATTGGACTGATTTTAAAACTGAATTTTTATTGGGGTTTCCGTCTCTTGAGAATAAATCCGATATTCTAGGGAAATTAATGAGGCGACAGAGGTTACCAAAAGAAACAATTGAAGCATATTTTTATAATGTTGTGGGTTTGTGCCAAAAGTTAAATATAACTGAAAAAGAAACAATTCAATATATTATTTCGGGGTTGAATGATAAAAATTTAATCTTGCGTGTTGAAGCCACGAAGCCTTTAACTTTAAATGACACTTTAAAAGAAATTAAAGTTGTTGAATCAGTTGATGATCATTATGAAATGCGCAAACAATTTCAAAATACATTAGTGACAGATAGTGAAGAGCGGAGTTATTTGGAGGAAAATGTTGGGAATAATGATAAATTTCAACGAGCCTCTTATTCATCTACAGTGCCTTATAGTAGACCATTACCACTTACATCTAATAATCGAAATAACTTAAATAGAAATAATTTTTATAAAGAGTCACCCAATAATAATCAAAAGTTTTATAAAACGAGGCAAAATAATATTAGAGCTAAAATATGCTATAGGTGTAGTAAAGTTGGACATTTTTCGTATGATTGCCATGTCAAAAATCAAGGTAAACCAGATGAACATAAAAATATGAAATGACACCGTGATGTAAATTTGATGATAACTCATTTGGAGAAATAACTTCTGAAGAAGAAGAAGAAGTTTAAGCAGAGGGCAAATGAATTAATTATTTATTTTTTTTATTTTATCTTGATTTATGCTTTAAAATTAAATTTGAATGAATTTATTAATTATCAGAATTATTTTTATTTTAGTTTCATGTTTATGATTTAATGATGTCCTAAAAATGAGCCTTGTTTATGGTAAGGTTATGAAGGTTTCAAAAGTATATGATGGCATGCTGATGGTATTATATAGAAGTAATAAATATATGTGGCATGGTGAATATGAGCAATTAAGGTATTGGAATTATGAATATGGCTAACTTTGATGGCAAGTTAGACCCTTTATTATGAAGTGTATGATTTGGGTAGTCTTTGAGTGTTAGCTCGCTGGCCCCATTATTACATTGTCAGTTTTAAAGGTTAGTTTTAAAGATGAGTTTGGCTGACTTTGATAGCAAGTAAGTCCCTTTATTATGAAGTGTATGATTTGGGTAGTCTTTGAGTGTTAGCTCGCTGGCCCCATTATTACATTGTCAGTTTTAAAGGTTCAATAAAGAAAGTAAGTTAAAAAGTATAAAAAGGAAAAGAATTTATGAAGAAGGATTTGCAAATCGTATGAAATGAATAATGAAAGAAAAAGAAGTGTAATGAATGATAGAAGGAAAGAAAGTGAGGACGAATTTCTGAAGAGAAATCATTGGTTGGAATCACTTTATATGGCCAGTTGTAGTGGTCACTTTACCTGGAGTATGATCATGAGATGGCTTTGAGTGTTAGCTCTAGACTTCCTTGATTATTGCTACCGAGTGTTAAAGGTTTTTAGATATAGTAGAAATGTGAAAAACATTAATGTGGATGCATGGTATATGATAGATATTTAACAAAGGTGTAATGTACTGAAATAAAGGTGTAATGTACTAAAACTAAACTAATTAATTCAGTATACTAACACATAATTATACTAATAATATTGCTTAATAGTAATAGTGCTTATAGATTAGTACTATTTTGAAATTTATGTGCACATATAAAATTATAAATAGTAGTAAAGTAGATGATTTAATTTAAAAATTAAATCATAAAAACAATTTAGAAATTACTTTTGGATGATGTATATATTTTACTAACAGTAGTTTGGAATTCATCGGGACGATGATTCTTTAGGATGGCCGAATGTTACACAGTATTGCACGGAGGATAAAATGAATCCTTTCTTCCTAATTGTGTAATTGTAGTTTGTAGTTTACACCTCTCTCAATAGTGTAGTTAGAGAGAGAGAGGCTAACGTGTGTGGTGCAATGGGCTGACCTAAATAAGTCTTATCCTGACCATCGTAAGGTGCACACGTTAGTTATCTAGTAGTTATAATTAAAAAGTAGTTTGCACTACGAACTTTCACCACTCAGTTGTCAGAAAAGTCTGAAGCTGATTGCGACCTTTTGTTGTCACGGTTCTCTTCGTATTCCCGAGCTCTGAAAATAATTGCCTACATACTTCGGTTCCAGCACAACTCTCTGTCTCGCCGGCGAGGGACTACCCGAATTCTAAGTGACGTTCTAAGCCAGCGCGAGCTGACCAACAGTAAATCCTGTCTGATCCGTCTCACTCAAATGAAGCATTTTAAATTTGAATTTAAACAACTTGAAGGCCATCGTCCCTTGCCTCAGCGCAGCCCCCTTCTGTCTTTGAATCCGTTTCTGGATTCCAAGGGTATCATACGAGCCAGTGGTCGGTTGGCGTATTCTTCATTCTCATACAACGAAAGGTATCCAATACTTCTTCCTGCGAACTCTCGTTTTGTCCGTCTCTTAGTTGGGCATGTTCACACAGTTTGTTTGCATGGTGCGAACAGCCTAATGATATCTATACTTCGTAGAGAATTTTGGATCCCCCGTATCCAATCCATTGTCCGTAGCCATATTTACCACTGTACCACATGTACACTATTATGGAAGCAAACTCGAAGCCAAATCATGAGCGCCCTACCTCGTGAACGGGTGAGCCTAGAAACTCCGTTTGCATTCCGCAACAACGTGGGTCTCGACTTCGCCGGACCCATCAGTCTCAAAACAAGAAAGGGCCGTTTCAAACCGACCCACACGAAAAAGGGCTATGTCTGCCTCTTTGTCTGTTTCTCAACCAAAGCCGTTCATCTGGAAGCAGTGAATGATCTCACCTCTGCATCCTTTCTGGCTGCATTTGATCGCTTCACAGCCCGACGCGGTCTGTGCTCAAATCTGTACTCCGATAACGGGACAAACTTCGTCGGAGCCGATCGTCTCCTCAAACGTGAATACAACAAAGCCGTGCAAGAAGGTAGTGATCATATCGCACGCCTCTGCTCTACCCACGGTCTTACGTGGCATTTCATACCTCCCGGAACTCCCCATTACGGCGGATTATGGGAAACCGGCGTGAAGTCGGTGAAATATCATCTTCGTCGAGTTACCAAATCATACGTCTTCACATATGAAGAACTAGCCAACTACTCAAAGTATTAACCAAGATTGAAGCGTGTCTAAATTCACGCCCACTTACGCCTCTCAGTAGCAACCCAGATGATCCCACATGTCTCACTCCTGGACATTTCCTCACCGGAGATAGTCTCCTCTCCCCTCCGGAAACCAACTTCGTCGAGGACCCTACAAATTCCTTGAAATGATGGCAGTTGATGCAACAAATACAACAAACTATCTGCCGTCGTTGGAAAGAAGAATATATATCACAACTTCATCAGAGGCCGAAATGGAGAACTTGTAAAGAAAATATCAAAGTAGGCGATATGGTAGTCCTTAAACAAGAAAACCTGCCGCCCAATGGCGCCTAGGTCGCGTTACCGTTCTGCACCCGGGCAAGGATGCAAAAGTCCGAATGGCAACCATCAAAACCCAATACGGTGATGTCATTCGTCACGTAGTAAAACTTTGCGTTCTTCCCATGAAAGCATCACTCATCCCTTCCAAACTGTAGTCCTAACTTACTCACAATCTCTTCAAGACTCCAACCGTGTCTGCATTCTATTATATTACTCATCTATTCATAAGTACTGGCCCCGCCCCTGCTCCGATGATCTCAACCTACACTTCCTTAACCAATCTAAAAGTTATAGACATAGTTTTCAATTTTTCATATGTAAGGGATTTGATAACGACATTCAATGCTAGTTACAGCATACCATCTATGCTTCAGTTCTACGAATAAGAAATATATGGAAGTGGCATAAATGTTCCCTCTCTTTTTAACACATTAAAATTTTAATATATTGAAAAATTGTTTATGAAGCCACGATTTTGGTAGTTCTCTTTCCTTTTGCTCGCCGAAGTGTCAAATTAATAATATGAAAAATATTATAACAGCTGATTTTAGATTTACAGGGCTGGCTTATTTTTTTAAGTTTAATAGTCTCAATATAAATTAACAATATTAACTAGCTACACAAATTACTCTATTTTACTTTCCATTTGTATAATTATCGTTGTGCGACCTAAAATATTCCTTAGGATGATCTTTACTTGTATTTTTCAAAAAAAAAAAAAAAATTATCTCCTTAAAAATTGATGCCCGAATTAAAAAAAAACTAATCCGCCCTAATTTCTCATTTTTATATTTTGACAATTCGGCTAGCAAAAAAAGAGACAACTATACCCGGCGTGGCTTCAAATTTTTATATTTATGCCCTATCCATATATCTTCTATATCGTTGCTTCAGTTACAATTTCAACGTATGACTTGTTCATTCAATCAAGAATACAGTCCGCTATATCGTTTCAATTTACTATCTACGGCCAACAAATGGTTAACTTAATAATGAAATGCTTTTTATTTACAATAAACAAAAAAAAAACGAATATGATACAAATCCCTTCTAATTTTATTTCCTTTCCTATCCTCCTTCCTATGCGCTATAATTTTTTAGTTTTACTTGCAGCTCCAGATAGCGAGTCGGCTCAAACCTCAAAGTCATCATAGAACCATGGGAGGAAATGCCCATACGGAATTCCTACAGCAACTTGCAACTCAGTCATCAATGGTGTGGCTAAACTCTCGAACGTAAGATCTACCAGAATATATCATCGTTTCCTGGGGGCCCCAAAATGTTCAAGCGGCCAGCGTACACCCATTCTGTCTTCGATCTTAGTTGGGCGAATTATCAATGCACTATTACCATTTGTAATTAATTACTCTTTCGTTCAATTATTTCTAATTAATTACTCTTTCGTTCAATTATTTCTAATTAATTACTCTTTCGTTCAATTACTTTCGAAGGTCGAAAGGGAGTGCATTGATAATTTGCCTAGTTATAAATTGGAGTACTTTCTTTTTCTTCGCTCTCTTCAATTCAAGCAGTCAACGCGTAAAGAAGTGTTTTAGCAGTCAAAATAGTAAATCAGTTATCAATATTATAATCAGTAATCAAATTTAATTATATTATAAAGAAACTTTGCAATTCAAAAAATATTTATGAACTTTAAATTGAATCGTGTTTATTAATTTCATAATTATAAATAACATAAATATAATTAAATAAAAAACAAGAATTTGTGATTTAAATTTAATTCAACGGGGTGAATTGGGCACCGTCGTAGTTAAAGCCGTGTCATATAATTATCGTTTCTTGAAAGTGAATTTATTTCCGTAAAACGAAAAATAATTGAACCCCCAGTTCCTCCGCGGAACATTTAGTAAACAGTTGTGACAATATAATCCAATCAAGTGGCGGAACAACAACTGCAATGGCAAATCATTTAAAAGTTCATAAAATTAATGTTCAAAAAAGAAAATGTCATGAAACTTTCATTGCCCAGGATCAAGCAGGCCCATCTAAAATATCTTTACAGAAAAAATATGAAAATGGATTAGTAAATTTTGTTCAAAGAGAAAGTTTAAATTAATTAATTGCAAAATGTGCTGCAAAGGACGGCTTTTCTTTCTTGTCCATTTTAAAGTCTGATGCAATAAAAAGTTTTGTAAAAAGCCGAAATTTCAACTTTCCTAAAAGCATAGCAACGTTAAAAAAATGTGTAATAGAATTCTATGAAGAAAAAAAATTGAAATGAAAAAAGAACTTCAAATTTTGAAAAATAATGATCAACAATTTAGTATCACCGTTGATGAATGGAGTGACAATCGAATGCGAAGATACATGAATGTTACACTTCTTTCCACAAAAAAAAACATGTTCTTGGATTAGTTCTAATAGAGGGCTCTTGCGATTCAGAGAAATCTGTAGAATTGGTAAGAAATTTTCTGCAGCAGTTTAATATTGACTTGAATACGGATGTTGTTGCCTCAACGCATGATAGTGCTGCAGTCATGGTCAAGTATGGAAGACTAATTAGCGCGATTAGTCAACTTTGCTATAATCACGCAATGCATTTAGCTGTTTTAGAATTGATTTACAAAAAAAAATAATGAGATGACAGATTCAGATTATTCAGATGAAGAGATATATGAACCAGAAAACTATGTGGAAAATATGAAGACGAAATTGAAAGCTTAAATGAAAATAGTTTTTATATTGATGGAAATTTAAATTTTGAACAAGTTAATGATATTCCAGTGATTCCTCGTGAAGATTTGGGAAAAATTTTATCAGAAACGAGAAAAACAATAAAGTTTTTTAAAAATTCGTCCGTTCGAAATAGCATCCAAAAGCATATTAAGGCTCAAGAAGGAAAGTCTTTAAGCTTGCTATTAGACTGTCAAACTAGATGGAGTTCTCAAATAGCAATGATCAAGCGCTTTCTAAGAGTAAAAGATTGCATTAATAAAGCATTAGATGAATTTGGTACCACTAAAATTATTGATGAGAACTTCAAAATATTGCAAGAACTGCTATTGATTCTTGAGCCTATGGAACTTGGTGTAAATGAATTGGGAAAGAATAATACGAATTTATTAAAGGCAGAAGCAATTCTTATGTACATTTTACAAAAGCTAAAGGATATAAATACAGAAATGGCAGTTAATTTGTTTGAAATATTAAAAAGACGTATCGAAGATAGAGTTTCTGCTCGAGAAATCCGGTCTCGAGAATCTCGAGAAATATTTGTAATTTTAGCTCTCGAAATCTCGAGAAATCATATCTCGTCAAATTCGAGATTCTCGAATATCGACCAATATTTCTCGAGATTTTCAGCAAAAATGAAAGCGTTATATATTTTCCGAATAGTACGGAACAGAACAAGGTGTAAGTGTCATCTATTGTAAAAATTATGAATCAAATTTATGAAATTTCTTTCAGGGAAATTTCAAATAGTTTAATTTTTGAATTATAGTCGTTTTGTCAGCTGTTTGGTGTCAGTTGTCAGGTTATTAATTTTGATTTGCGGATTTCAATTAGGCAAGTGTAATAAGGTAATATTTAATATACTATTATTTATTTACTTATTAATTTACCTTTGATCATTCTAATTGTAATTATAAAAATTCTTGCGAATTATATTTTAGTCCAAAAATGACCGAATACAAAAGTGAAGAAGTATGTAAATTTTTCAAAAAAAAAGATGATTCAACTATATGTAATTTTTGTGCAAAGTATATGGCATGTAAAGCTTCATCAACAACTGGCCTACATCGGCATCTAACAAGTATTCATAAAATGAAGCGGAAAATAAATGAAGTATGCTCTACAAATACGTGTGCTGTATCTCCAAGTAAGAAAAAAAGAAATATTATGAATTATTTCAACAACAAAGATATACAAATACAAAACGAAACAATTGAAAGAATAGTATCCAAACTTGCTGCTAACGATGGTCTTTCCATCAATGCTATATGCAAAAGCAAGTTTATTAGAAAAAGTTTTGAATTACAAGGGTTTGTTTTGCCAAAAAATCCTTCAGACGTAATGAATTTAATTTACAAATTTTGTGATAATGTCAAAAATGAAATAATTTTGAAAATAAATGACATGAAAAAACATAATAAGAAGTTTACTCTATCAATAGATGAATGGACCAGTTTCCGCAATCGAAGATATATGAATGTCCATTTGTATTACGACAATGGTAATTCCGAAAATCTTGGTTTAATGAGAATTGATGGTTCATGTCCAGCTGACAAATGTATCGAAATGGTTAATTCAAAAATTGAGTATTTTAAATTAAATTATGAGACAGACATTGTTTCGACTACCAGTGATGGTGCAAGTATTATGATAAAATATGGCAAATTATCCCCAGCTTACCAGCAACTATGTTATAATCATGCGATGCATTTGGCGGTCATGTCAGTTTTTTATGAGAAAAAGGTATCCAATATAGCTGCTAAAAATATCAATGAAAGTGAAGATTCAAACAGTGATCTTGATGAAGATGAAAACAGCAACGAATTTATTGCAGACAATATTCAAGTAAGTTTTAATATGGAAATATATAATACGATTTCTAAAGTAAGGAAAATTGTCAAACTATTTAAAAATTCACCGGTACGAAACAACATTTTGCAATCTAATGTAAAGGAAATTTGTAGTGGTGAGTTGCAACTATTGTTGGATTGTAAAACAAGATGGAATACTATTGCAAGTATGATAGAACGTTTTTTAAGAATTAAACCTGCTATTTTAAAAACCTTAGATGATTTGAATCTACGTTATTTATGGGATCCGGAAAATGATATAGTTGCTTTGAATATACTTAACACTTTACAACCTGTTAAAAAGTCAATAGAGGCGTTAAGCCGTCAGGATGCATCGTTATTATCAGCAGAGGGCATTTTAAGATATTTGTTTAAAACTCTTCAGGCTAATAATACAAATATAAGTAATGCATTACTGGTTGAAATCAAATTACAAATATCAAAAAGACGAGATCAATCAATTATTTCATTGCTGAGATTTCTGCAAAACCCTAAATGTATGACTACTACCGAAGAAGATGATTCTTTTGCTGTCAGCAAAAAAAACGAAATAATTAAAAGTGCAAGATCATTACTGATCAGATTATTTAAAAATACAATTATTGAAGGTGATAATACGAATACGAGCACCGATATAGATAATAATGAAAATAATACTATACATGATACATCAATACAAATAGAAGATGATGAACATGATCTACCAACTATTCAAAATGGTACTATAGGTCTGGACAATGGGTTGGAATTGGAGGAATTTATCCGCAAAAGTTTACAACCTAGCCGTATAGTAGATGATGACTTCCGATCTTTGTCTAGAGAAATCAATATTTTTGAAGTAACCGGAAAATTGACAAATAATTTGAAGTTGCTTAAAAATTCTTTATTAATGATAAAGCCAACCTCTACACAGAATGAAAGAAATTTCTCTGTTTCTGGAAATTTCTGCACTAAGCGTAGAGGACGGCTTAATGATAAGTCATTAGATTGCCTGTGTATTTTAAAGCACTATTTTTTAAATTCCGATTAATAACATTAATTTTAATTTTATTTACTCTTTTATTAGGTTGTAAACTTTTTCGCATAAATTCCTCCAATGCCAACTCCTTGTTTATCCTAAAAAAAGTATTTCAATTATCTTTAATTCGATAAATTTGTTTGTGTGCCTATAATTTTAAAATCAATGTGAATTTCCGAATTTTGTTTTAGTTATTTATATTGATAATTCTGATTATCTTTTTTCTTTCCTTTTTTTTAATTATAGAGTATGTATACACAAAAACATTAATCTATAAATATTAATAAGAAATATTAATACATATAATTTAATAATGAAGTTCCTATTTGTTTTTTTACTAGTTATGTTTTATGTTTCATATGTTATATTTTTATAAATAAATAATATTTTAAAAGTATGAAATTGTTAAATTGTTTTATTAGATTTTTTTTATCGTTTATAAAATTCTCGATTCTCGCTCGAGATCTCGAGAAATTTTTTAAAAATTCTCGATTTCTCGAGAATTTTTTTTTTGTTGATTTCGAGATTCTCGAATCTCGAGAATCAAAAAGCCTCGAGAAAACAGAAACTCTAATCGAAGAGCGTCGAAATAAGGGTGTAATTTCTCTTATGTACTTTTTGAAAAATTTTACTTATCCCAAAGCGAATGAATTTTTGTCATATGCTTCGAAAGCTGATATAAGTTTATTGGCCAGTAATTAAACATAAGATTATTTACATTTGGAGAAAATAATATAAATATAACAGAACAAGAAGTGTTAAATATTGAAGAAAAATCTGGTGAATCTGAACCTGAATCTGAATTTACAAAAATGCAAAAAAACTATTGATTCTTTTTTGATGGTTCCAAATCCAAAACCAAATACATCGTACAACATCAAAAAAGATTTTAAAATTGTAGAAAGAACTGGTGAAAGAAGCAAACAATTAGAAAATCTTTATCAAGCACTAATGACCGTTCAGCCAACTTCGACAAATAGTGAACGTGTCTTTTCTATTTCTGGAAATTTTATGACAAAAATTAGAAATCGATTGAATTCGGATACGTTAAATGCTCTTGTTTTTTTGAAATTCTACTTCAATAAAGATTAAGTTTGAATTTTGATTAAAAATTATTCTATTTTTTTTAGTACCTACTCTTTTTCAGGCTTAACTTTTTTTAATAGAACATTTGAAAATTTTTGAACACTTCAATATAACAGATTAACCGATTAACCGATTAGTTGGTAAAAAAAGTAATCGACTAACCGATTATTCTAAATTCGATTAATTTGAAATCTCTACTTCCAGTATAATATATGTCGGTATGTCGGTATCTCCTCACCTGGCCATAACTCTTAAACGGCTTGACCGATTGAGCTCAAATTTGTAAGTTCAGCTCGTGTCATCAAATGCTTATAAATCTGTGGCATTTTTGATGACGGGGAAGGGGGCGCGGAGGGCCTTTTAATTTTTGAATGTAGCAAAAGAAACCATGTGGGATATCAAATGAAAGGTCTTGACGAGTACATCTCATTGGACGGTAATCCGGGGGGCGCCGTGGTCATGTCGGGCCCAAAACTGGGGCAATGTTGGATCCTCTAATACAAAAAATCATGTGGGGTGTCAAATGAAAGGTCTTGAAGAGCACATCTCAATGGGAGGTAGTCTTGGGCGCGCCGTGGGTCATGTCAGGCCCAAAACGGGGGCAATGTTGGGTTCTAGAATACAAAAAATTATGTGGAGTGTTAAATGAAAGGTCTTGAAGAGCACATCTCAATGGAGAGTATTTAAATAAATATTTGACCGACTAAAAAGTGTAAAATAAAAAATATAAATAAAAAAAAGTTTTTTAAAAATACTTTCCCTTAAAGAAATATTCAACTAAAAAGTAATAAACAAGCAAATAATACCACATCAACGGACTTTCCCGTGCAGTTTCGGCAACTGTTAGCAATAGTAAGGGAAAGTAGACCGTATCAGAATTAATGGCATTTATAAAGAAAGTCTACTTACCCTTACTATTGTTGACAGTTTCTCAAACTCAACGGGAAAGTACATAGATGTGGTATTATTTGCTTGTTTATTACTTTTTAGTTGAATATTTCTTTAAGGGAAAGTATTTTTAAACAACTTTTTTTTATTTATATTTTTTTTTATTTCATTTACCTATTAAAATTGAATATACATTTGTAATTATTTCTACAATTTTATAAGCCTGAGCCAATTTTTGAAACAAATAAAAAATACCACACCTGAATCTAAAAATCCACCTTTTCTCATACATTTTATCTGAAAATCAAAAAATATAAAAAAAAATGTAAACTAAAAATTATGTTATTGGTAATTAATATTTTCTATACACTATACATCCATCCATATGTAATGTATATACGAAGCAATAATAAACAAGAATTTGAAACACACACAAAAAAAAAAGAGCTTTCAGTCATCAAAAACTATTTTAATATTTACTTCAGCGGTCAAAGTTCCCTATCAGAGACTAGATACACTAAAATCCACCCATTTACTTCCAAAAAATTTTTGAAAAAAAGAGGTAATTATAAAAAAATTTAATTATTACAAAATTGGTAACAAATATCAAAAATGTAAAACATACATCCGTGAAAAATATATTCAATCTTTATTCTGTAAGAAAAATAATAAAAAAATATGTAAGGGTTTACTCATAAAATTGGCAATAAAATGGCCCACTTTCAGGTGCTTGGACAGGTAAATAGGGGGGGGGGATTAAAAAAGTAAAACACCTATGCGTGAAGTCATATGTTCTTGATATGTTATAAAAATTTCGTGGAAGAAAATGTTCACTGATTTTGAATAAAATGGGCAAAATAATTCCTCTATAAAACATGAAAGTGCGCACCTCGGGCCATCGGTCCTCGAACCTGAAGGTGTATTTTTATAAAAAAATAACTGTATTGTCGGTTAAAAGTGGTTTCATAGATTTTTAGTACCCAACTCAATGCGTGCTGCGCATATGAAGTGTGTATCAATTTTTATTATATGAGTATACTTCACTATTTCTAATATTTGAAGGACATTTTTTTTTTGGTTTTGGTACTATATAGATATTTTAGGGGCATGTTTGATTTACTCAAAAAAAATGCTTCTGAAAATTAAACATCGTAAATAAATAATTTAAGTGCAGTTACTTTCCATTCTTAATTTTGAAATTGAAATAAAAAATAATTATGATTCTCCACATTAAGAGAGAGAAAGGCCAATTTAAATACATAATCTTTACATATATACATAATCTATACATAAAGAATATACATAATCATTTTCCTAAGAATTTCTGCAATATGTAACGGCAACTACTTTGTGTAAAATATTTAAAAAAAAATGTATTTTTAATTATCTCGGCTTTGGGTTTTCCATGAAATCACTTTTAACCGACAAGACAGTTATTTTTTAAAAAAATACACCTTAAAATAAAAAACTAACATGCCCCTAAAATATCTATATACTATGAAAAGCCGAAAATTGAAAATTAAATTCTTGAAATTTGTAATATTAGAAATATTAGAATATTAGAAATAGTGACGCATAATATAATAAATAAATATGTGGTGTATTTTGTTACACTACACACATTTTTGTATGAATTGTATATTTTCTTCGTATTATTTTATTTGCGATATATTATATTCACATAAATCATGAATTCCGTTCGGAACGGAGAAATGTTCGATTTTAGCTCCGACGGAGACTTCCTAATTCTAAATTCCGTTCGGAATATTATTCATTTTCGAATCCGTTTCGTTCGTATATTTGTATTTTAAATTACGATCGAAATATCAAGTTCATACAAAAAAATTCCGAAAAAAAATAGTTGCGGAAATTGAAATTAAAGTCAACTTTTAATAGAAAAAATTGGCTTAAAATGTTTATTTTTAAATGTATAAAATTTTCTAAGTTTTCTTCATCAATAAGTTCCAACAAAAACCCAACCATATTCATTTTAAACATTTTTCAATACACAAATTCAGAAATTAATACTTTTAAAATAATTTTCATCAAGTCTGTATGAAAAAAAATGAAAAAAAAATATTTTAAAAATATTTAATTTTTGAATTTGAAGTAAATCAGCTGATTTCGAAAATCCGTAAAATGGGTTTGCTATGGCAATAATTTTATACGATTCCGAGGTATTTCATAATTCCATTTTTTTCTCCGTCGGAGTGGAAATCTCCGACGGAATATCTTCCGAACGGAATTCATGATTTATGTGATTATATGAGTAATATAATTTGGACTAACGCAAAAAGATTTTTCTTAAATATTCCAGTGTCTGGCCGTCGGTTAAGCCTAAAATAATTAAGCAAGATCATAAAGTAATAATATATAGAGAAACTATTTCATATATCATTTTTTATACAAATTTTTATAAAATAATATAGCAATGTAAGACCCCAAGCTTTTTCATAGGCTAGAACTACATATTTTAAAAGCCCTCTATTCTATTTTCAAAGCTCATTGACAAAATATTTTTTTAAGTATAAAAAGTATAAAATAATTGTATTTACATAAAACTGCATTTACATTATCAGATTTTTCATAAAACATTTCATGCGATTTTTTGTCTGATCAAAAATCGTACAATATGACTAAAAATACCTAGTCTCATGCGATGTTTTATGAAAAATCTGACGGTATGCATTTTCATACGGTTTTTTCGTACGATTTTTGATACGACTAGTCTTATGAAAAGTCTGATAATGTAAATACAACTTTAATTTACCTATCAAATTAATATTTTTATTATGACTTTAAAATATTTTAAAGTCATATAATATGTTTTGAAATTTTGATTGTTTATTCAATCGTGCTTCTTTTTTTTCAATATTTTTTCAATGAGCTTTGAAAATAGAATAGAAATAGAGGGCTTTTAAAATAGTTCTAGCCTATGAAAATGCTTGGGGTCTTACATTGCTATATTATTTTATAAAAATTTGTACAAAAAATGATATATGAAATAGTTTCTCTATATATTATTACTTTATGCAAATAGCTATTAAAAATAAAAAATTAACCTAGTCGGCAGGAAATTATTCGAATTGTTTTGAAGTATGTGTATTTGAAAAAGCTTTATTTCTTGTGGGATTTAATCTTAAAATTTGCTTCCATATAAAATTTTTTGTATATGAGTTTTGCACTCTTCTTATATATACTATTTGCCTTGCCAGAATACAGTAAAAAGATTCTTGCATATTGTTTTGGCCAATTCTTTAAAAATCACATGGTACAAGTGTATAATTGTAGCAATTTTTCTCAGCTCAAATGGCATAACGCATGAGATTTCATACAAAAAGTTTGTTTAAGCGGTACAAAGTTTTGTTGAAAAAGTGGTGTTAAACAAACCTTATGTATATTAGTTTCACTCTGTCTGTCCGTCTGTCCGTTTACACAAACTTCTACATCTATTAAGATAGAGTATTAAAATTATGACCATAGATAGATAGTAATAAAATAATAGGACCAATAGGACCATTTTTTTCTATCTATTTTCCGCTCTGAGTTATTCCCCCTCCAAGTTCAAAACTAATAACTTTTAAACCAATAAAACTTTTTGAGGTCTGTAAAAGCTATATGATAGGAAAATCTTTTATACTTTTTGTGAAATTAATAAATTTTTTAAAATTTAATTCTTTGTGGTATAAAAATACCGTTATACCGTTATTCATACAACTTTTTTAAGTTTTTTTAACACCCTGTATTTCCAAAACGGCTTATTACGGAAGGCTGAAATTTATTTACCAAAGAGATATCCTAAAAATAACTAGAGTCTGTGAAGAAATTGTATCCGTATATCCCCTCCCCTTTCAGTTGTGACCCATAGAAAAAGAAAAAATTATATTTTTAATTTACTTGTATAAATATAACCGCACAATATTTTTAAAAACTAATATTGAGAAAACTTTCGAAAATCATATTTCTTTTAAGTGCATTAATTAATAATTTATAATCATTTGCCTCACTTTGATAATTAATCAAAATGCTTTATCATGTAAAATTTAGCAAAAAACATTTTGCATATTTTTAGGAGCTATATAAATAGAATATTGGATATTATTTCATATCATATTATGTTCAATTAAGAGCAAAAGTAGAGAAAACTTAAATGATAAGTTTGTATATATTTTCCTGGAATAATAACCTTGAAAGGAAAAAAAAATAATAAAATCGTACAGGGACACATATTTTACCTATATTTACCATTTCTTTTTTATGTATAGTATATTGAAAATACTTCTAAAATACTTCTTTGAACATCGATCAAAAAAATTTTAATGTATATAAATGTGGCATTTTATTTACGCTATACGCTATACGCCATACGTCGGTGTTTAGGGAGAGGTCTAATTCATAACGTTAACAATCCCTGCATAATCAAGTTTGTGTTTTAAGTGATAATTTAAAACAATATTTAACATATTACTTGTCAATAAAGCCATTTCAGTAATATTGGCACTTGTGCCATTTGACTTTTTTCAGCAAATGATGCGCAGGGAGGTTGCTAGTTCATTATATGGCACTCAATACAAATCAAAGGAAATGTAATGGTGAAAAGCCAGAACCGCCAGAAGAGAACAATGAAATATTATTTTTTTTCAAATTATGTCCTGGTATTGTTAGTTCTTCAATTTAGAATATAAAAAGAGTTAATACAAATGGTAGCTCTAACAAATTTCAAATTGGTAAAGCGCGAGTGGCGGAACAAGCGACCCAGCTTAGCTGCTCCACCACAACCACCACCACAAAAATGGCGGCCGGCAGATTTGAGTGCGCGCCGTGGGGGCCGGTGTGCGCGGAGGGCGGACAA